>PVLD010003794.1:0-37042 GCA_004027595.1 Dinomys branickii | reverse complement strand
CCTTTCAGCCCACACTGAGGGGATCTCCTGGAGCCATTGAACCAGGAGGTTATCATCTGAGGTCCTATCGAAACGTCTCTCCTCAGGCTCTTCGCAATCTTGGCAGTAGAGGAGATGTCCCTCGCCCGTAGGATAAGATGCCAGTACTCTGATTGGTGGGTCTGAGTCAGGCCCCATAGTCACTTGGGGGGCATCAGAAATGAAACTGAGCTGAACCTTAAGTTTATGCATTAAGTCTCTTCCCAACAGAGGGTCCAGACAACCTGGAGCCCATAAGAAAGTATGTTGGATATCAGAGCGTCCAGGTCTGGATAATCTGGCCTGGTATTGTTTAACAACTTGGGTGTTTCCTGTAGCCCCGATAACCTTTAGAGTCTCCCCAGTGGGATTTCCAAGGGGTTTGGTTAAAATCGAGTGGGCCGCTCCAGAGTCCACGAGGAAATCTACAGGTTGGCCCCCCACAGTTAAAGTTAGCCAGGGCTCCAGGGGGCGTGTGGAGCCCTGACCCCCTCACGGTTGATTGAGAAGGGTCTTTGCATCTTCTCGGAGTTTTTCCTGCAGCTTGGGACAATCTCTACGCCAATGGCCAGTCTCTTTACAGTATGCACATTGATCCTTGCCTAAGGGAGGCCTGTTTGCATTTGGCAATTTTCCTGCAGCAGTAGTTATCCTCTTAGCTCCCATGTTGTTTACTAAGACCTCGAGGACCTTAGTGAGTTTTTGATCCTTGGGATCTTCTCTGCTGTTCAAAAACTTTTGGGCTATCTCCACCAATTGGCTAAGGGGGGCTCCTTCGAACCCCTCAAATTTTTGTAGCTTGCGTTTTACATCAGGGGCCGACTGGGACATGAAAGCGATGTTAATTGCTCTCGCATTTTCTGGGGACCCCAGGTCGATGGGGGTGTATATACAATACGCCTCCAGCAGTCTTTCTAAGAAAGCTGTGGGAGACTCAGATGCCAATTGTCTTACCTCAGTAACCTTAGATAGATTTGTGGGTCTTTGGGCAGCAGCCTTAAGGGCTCCCAGAAACAGCTGGCAAAAACGGTCGAGAGCCTCCTTACCTGAATCTGAGTGAGGGTCCCAGTCTGGTCGGGTAAGGGGGAAAACAGCATCCTGTCATCTCGCATCTGCAGTGGGATTTCCGTCCGGATCAAGGATGGTTCACCGGGCTAAATTGCAGCTGTGTTCATGTTCCTCCGAGGTGAAAAGAGTCTGGAGTAACTGTTGGCAATCGTCCCAAGTGGGACGATGGGTGAAAAAGATAGATTCTAACAGGTTAATGAGGCCCTGAGGGTCCTTAGAAAAAGGGGGGTCCTCGTGTTTCCAGTTATATAAATCCGACATAGTAAAGGGGACATAGACAAAAGCTGGTCGTTGTCCCTCCATGCGTGGCGCCTCACGCAAAGGGAAGAGGGGCGCCGCTCTCATGTCTCCACCTTGACTGGTGGAGTCTGGGGAACCCGAACGATGGCAATGGTGGGTTCACCTGGGACTCGGGGGAGGGAGATTCTGACGAGGAGCATCGGGGGAGGGCATACGAGGGAGTGGCTGGTATGGAGGAGGTGGCGCGGGGGAATCTAGAGGTTCCTCCGGAGCCGAAGGGGGCAGAATGTTACCAGAAAGAGGAGTGGCCTTTTTTTTTGGCTTGCTGTCCTTGAGAGGAGCTAGGAGAGGAAGTTGGCGAGGTTCCTGTTTTAGGACCTGGGGAGACTTTTTAACCCATGGTGGGGGGTCCTGGATGAGATCAACCCAAACCTGAATGTAGACAAACTGGTCCGGGTGGGAGGGTGTACCAAAAACTGCACGGCGGACCTCCTGTGCCAGAGACAAACAAAAAGATCCCTCCGAGGGCCATGACCAAGAGGTTACCGCAGGCCGTTCGAACTCACAAAAGGTGCGGAGTCTTCCGGGGAACACCGGTTCCCCAAAGGTTCGTGACCTCCTGCGAAATTCCAAGAAATGGTTAAGAACCAGAGACAAAGGACTTAGAGACTGGACGCTGGCTGACCCATTCTCTCAAAGACAAAGACAACAAATATTGACAGTTAACAATTAACAATTAACAAATTCAGATAGTAGATGGCGCCTTGATGTCATTTTTCGAGACCTAGAAAATGGCTGTGGAAGCAAAAAAAAACCGGGCGAGCGGGAAAAGCGAGGAGGGAGAAGAAATTCAGAGTCACAAAAAAGGGAACAATCAAAAGGCAAGACCAAACATTCCCTTAACAAAAAGGGAACAATCAAAAGGCAATGCCAAACATTCCCTTAAACCAAAACTAAACGGAGGGCGTCCCGCTCCGCGGCGGCGTGACCTACAAGGTCGGCTGCCCCAAATGTGCTACTAGGAAGCACCAAATTGGCCGATCAAAAGGAAATGAAAAAGTGGGGTGCAAACATACTGGGGAAGCGGAGAGAGGCCAGTAGGGATCCCGGATGAGCCCCCAAAATGTGGGACCCCCCAAAAAGCGCTTTATTTAAGCTGGTACTCAGTGGTGTCTCCATTGCAACGCAGGCAAGGAGAGCGCCGGGTGGGTGGATGGTAGGGTTTTTATGCTTAGCAAGGGTTTAGGAAAGGGGAAGGGTAGGGTGCTTGGAGACGCATACAGAACAGAAAATGGCGCAAGTTTAGACATGCAGCTTAAGCAAACTTTTAGCCCGGGGAGGGGGCAGGTTACAGCAAGTTACAACATGTTTGTCTTATAGCAACGGGAGGAAGCGACATCATTTGTTTGTCTTGTAGCAATGGGAGTAAATGACAACATTAACGGGAGCAGGCTACAACAATATGCATATAGTTTTAGGAGAGGATTAAAAAATTTGTTCTTCTTTCATACTGAGAATGGAACTTTTGACTCTGCTTGCCAGAAATTTGCTTCTTTTTTTTTTTTTTTTTGGCGGTACTGGGGATCGAACTCAGGACCCTGCGCTTGCTAGACAAGCGCTTATTCCACTGAGCTACATCCCCAGCCCCCAGAGAGTTGCTTCACCACTGTGCTACATCCCAGGCTAAGTAATTGTTATTATATATTTTTAATTTTATTTTTAGAGATAAAAGAACAAAACATTAACTAACACAAAGACATAAAGAAAACACCATAAAAACAATATAAACAATATAGAATTTCAGACAAGGTGAAAAGAAATTAACAATGGTTATTACATTACATACTGTTATCTTTATATTGGCTACTCAGATAAAAAAATACAGACATACACGAATGATGAAACAATTAAATATCAACTGTTCCTTTCAAGAAAGGAATACAAATTAATAGTATAATTATCCCAGCAATCTTGTGTGTGTGTATATATACACGTTTCCCTTTCTTCTTCATTTTCTCATTTCCCTGATCCTAGTCATTCTTTACTTTTGAACAATTTCTCTCCCTTTCTCACTATCTATTGTACCTCTTAGATTTCATTTAATCTTTCAGGTTCTTATACTAGGGAGACAAGATGTTTACGAATGTGAGACTTATTTATTTCACTCATGAGTATGGTCTCTAGTGGCAGCCATTCATCTATAAAAGCATTGAGTTTATCCTTCTTTATAACTGAATAATATTCCATTATATAAAAATACCACAGCCCTTTTATCCATTCTTTAGTTGATGGGCATTATGGTTGCTTCCATGATTTAGCTATTACAAATTGAACTGCTGTAAACATGGGTCCACATATATTGTTGTGATATGACATTTTTAGTACTTCTGGAAAATACCCAGAAGGGAAATACCTGGGTTGAATGGTACCTCTAATCCTAGTTTAATGAGGACTCTCCAGGCTGATTTACAAAGTGGTTGCAGCAGTCTATGCCCTCAACAGTGGAGAAAGGTTCCTTCTTTCCCACAGCCCTTCCAGCATTTGTTGTTAGTTTATTTCTTCATGATAGCGATTCTTTCTCAAGTAACATGGAATCTCAGTGTTGTTTTAATTTGTATTTCTCAAATGACTAATGATGTTGAACTTTTTTTCATGTGTTTATTTTCATTTGTATTTCTTTGTCTAAGAAGTATATATTCATCTCACATGCCCGTTTTTGCACTGGGTCTTTGAATTTGGAGGACCTGAATGTTTTTAATTCTTTATAAGTTTGAGATATAAGTGCTTTGCCAATGGGAAGTTGGCTAAAATTTTTTTCCCAATTTGTGGGTTTTCTTTTACTATGCTGCTGATTTCATTAGATGCGCAGAAATTTTTTAATAAATTGTGTTCTCAATTGTCGATTCTTTGAAGACTTTCTCATGCAGTTTGGTTTAACTTCATGAATTCTCTGCCTATCGCTGTTTCTTCAAGATTTCTACCTACTTTCTCCTCCTCCAGTAGATTTAATGTTTCTGTCTTAATATTTATATATTTAATCCATTTTGACTTTAATTTGGTGCATTTTGATAGACATAGGTCTAGCTTCAGGCTTACATTTGGCAAGCCAGTTCTACCAGCACCATGTGTTAAAGAGGCTGTCTTTCTTCCAGTGAGATTGTTTGGCCCCTTTGTCACAGATAAGGTGGCTGAGTGTATTTGTTGTTGTGACTGCATCTTCCAGTATGTTGCATTGATCCTCAGATGTGTTTTTTTGGAAATATCATGCTAATATTTTAACAGTAGCTTTGCAGTATAATTTCAAGTCAGGGATTGTGATTTTATCTGCCTTACCTTTGTTACTCAAAATTGCCTTTACTATTCTGAGTCTCTTCTACTTCCAGATGAAATTTAGGAATGTTTTCTCTAAATCTGTGAGGTATACTAATAATATTTTACTTGGGATTGCACTGAATCTATACAACAGTTTTGGAAGTATGGCCATTTTCACAATGCTGGTTCTTCCTATACACAAGCAAGGAATAACTTTCTATTTTCTTAAATCTTCTTTGATCTCTTTTTTCAGAGTACTGGAGTTTTCACTTTATGGATCTTTTACTTTGCTTTATAGATCTTTTACTTTTGCTTTGTTAGATTGAGTTCTAAACATTTTAATTTCTTGGATGCTGCGGTGAAGGGTACTGTTTTCCTGATTTCTCTCTCAATGTGTTTGTTGTTTGTATATAAGAATGCTATTGATTTTTGAGTGTTGACTTTATATTGAGTTATACTACTGAATTTGTTTATTAATTTTAGGAGTCTTTTGATAGAGTTTTTGGGGTTTTCCATGTAGAGTATCATGTTATCTCCAAATAATAATTTCACATCTTCTTTTCCTATCCTTATTCCTTTTATTTCTCTGTCTTGTCTCATTGTTCTTGGTAATGCTTTCAGAACTATATTGAATAGGAGTGGTGACAGTGGACATGCTTGTTTTGTACCTGTTTTTAAAATGAAAGACTTCATATTTGTTCATTTAGTATGATGTTGTCTGTTGGTTTGTCATAAATGGCTTTGACCAGATTGAGGTAAAGACTATCTATTCCTATTTTCTATAAAGTTTTTTTCATGAATGTATGTTGGACTTTGTCAAAAGCTTTTCTGCATCTGACTCTATTGCAGTGGTGTATTACATTTATTGATTTGCATATGTTGAACATCTCTGCATCCCTGGGATGAACCCCATTTGGTCATGGTATGTAATCTTGATGATTTGCTGCATTCTGTTTGCTAGTATTTTATTGACTATCTTTACATCTGTGTTCATTAGGGAGATTGGTCTATAGTTCTCTTTCTTGGTTGAATCTTTCCCTGGTTTTTGTATCAGCATAATTTTTTCTTCCAAGAATGAGTTAGGGAGAGTGGCTTCCTTTTCAATTTCATTAAAGAGTTTAAGGAGTGTGGGCATTAAATCTTCTCTGTATTTCTTGTAGAATTCAGCTGTAAATCCATCAGGCTCTGAGCTCTTCTTTGTTGATAAATTTTTAATCTTGTTTTCAATCTCATTAATTGATATTGGGTTACCCAGGATTTTTATATCTTCTTGATTCAATTTTGGTAATTCATACACATCTAGGAATTTGTTCACTTCTTCTGAGTTTTCTATGATGTCAGAGTAAAGATTTTCAAAGTAGGTATTGAAGATGTTTTGAATTTCTGTAGCCTCTGTAGTGATTTCGCCCTTTTCATTCCTTACTGCATGAATTAAAGCTCTTTTTTTTCTTTTTCTTTTTCTTTCTTTTTTTTTTTGATATTTTGGTTAGGGGGTTATCAAGTTTGTTTATTCTTTCAAAGAACCAACTCTTTGATTCATTAATTTTTTGTAGTGTTTTTTTCATCTCAACTGCATTAATTTCTGCCCTGATCTTTATAATTTCAACCCTTAGTTGGACTTTTGGCTTGACTTCTTCTTCTTTTTCTAAAAGTTTGAGGTGCAGCATTAGCTATTTATTTTTTCTCTTTCTGTTTTCTTGATATGTGAGTTCACCACTACAAATTTCATTCTGAGGACTGCTTTCAGTGTATCCCACAGATTCTGTTAAGTTGTATTTATGTTTTGTTTGCTTGCAGGTATTTTTAAATTTCTTCTTTATTTCATCTGTGACCCTGTGGTTGTTCAGTAAGCTGTTATTTAATTTCCATGTGTTTATGGAGTTGTTGTGATTCCTTTTGTGATTAATTTCCAATTTCATTGCCCTATGATCAGATAATATACATGGGATAATTTCAACTCTTTTGCATTTAGTTTAGCAGACTCTATGGGTTAGTATGTGTTTTATTTTAGAGAACACCTCATGTGCACCTGGGAATAATGTTCATTCTGATATTGTGGGGTGGAATACTCTATAAATGTCTACTAAGTACATTTGTTCACAGCTTTGGTTTAAATTTGTCATTTCTTTGCTGTTTTTTTGTCTAGTTGATCTATCTCTGTGTCAATGGGGTTTTAGGACCCTTTTACAATAGTGTTACTAGTTATTTGGTTTTCATGTCTATTAAGATTTGTCTTATATAGTTGTGTGCTCCCATATTTGGTGCATACATATTTATGATTGTTATCTCTTCCCCTTTCAGTTTTCTACTAACAGGTATGTAGTGAACATCTTAGTCTCTTTTGATTGTTCATGGTTTGAAGTTCACATTGTCTGCAAACAGAATAGCTACTTCTGCTTTTTTCTGGGTTTGTGTTGAATGGAGAATTGTTTTCCAACCTTTGACTTTCAGTCTTTGAAATTCCTTTTGAGTTAAATGTGTTTCCTGTATACAGCTTATTTTTGGATTTTGTTTCTTGATCCACGCTGCCAGTCTTCTACTTTTGATTAGTGAACTGAGTTCATTTACATTAATGATTATAACTGATATGTGTTTATCTTTGTCATATTATTTACTTGTTGTTGATTTCCTACTTTTTCTGTCTGTTTAATTTCTTCCTGGGCTTGGTCATTCCTTTCTATGTTCTTCTTGAAAATGTGGTTATTTTTATGTCTTTCTAGATTATCTTTTATTACTCTTTGTAGGGTTCATTTGGCACTCAAGAAGCTCTTCAGTTGTCCTTTGTCATGGAAATACTTTATTTCTCCATTAAATTTGAAGGATAGTTTTGCAAGATATATCAATCTGGATTGGAAGCTGTTTTGTCCAAGGACCTTGAATACTTCACTCTTCTCAACTGCATGGTGTTTATTGAGAAATCTGCCATGATTCTGATGGACTTTCCTTTATCAGTGATCTGTTTCTTTGCTCTAACAGCTTTTAATATTCTGTTCTTTGGCTCGATTTCTGGGATCTTTATCATTATATGTCTGGGTGTAATTTTATTTTGGTTATGGCTAGTTGGAATTCTATATGACTCACTTTTTTGTATGGCAGATTCTTTTTCCATGAATGGGAAATTTTCTGCTGTTATTTCTGCAAATATTTTTATGTCATTGTGTTGCCTCCTGCTGTTTTGTTGACACCTATTAGTCTTACATTATTTCATTTTGTATCATCTTGCAGATGTTGAATTGATATTTCCTGGTTCCTTGTTAATTTTAAGAGATCTTTCCCTTCATGCTCATTAGCTGCAGTCTCTCTTCAAGATCTGAAATTCTATCTTCAGCTTCATTCAAGCAGTGTTACAGCTTTTGATGGAAGTTTTGATTTCTTGGCTCTCTCTTTGAATCTGTTTCATACATTCTATTTCCTTCTTATATTGTGCATTTAATATTTCCATCTGTTTCCTATGCTCGTCCACTTTTTATATATGTCTTCCTTAGATAAGATGAGCAATTATTATTATCATTTCATTTTTTACCTGAAAGATTATTTTTGATCTGATTTCTTCTATGGCCTGATGGAGTTATTTCAGGTGTGTAATTATCAAGTTCTCGTATGTTAGTGTCTCCTGGACTTGTTCTAGGTTAGGGGAAGTTCTGAAATTGCAGTTTGGTACTTCCTCTTGTCATGTTTTATGCCAGAGGCAGAGTGCTCAGTCTCACTCTTCCTGACAGCTCAAAAAAGGTCTCTAGTGTCCTTAGTTTTCCTGGGGTTCACACTTGCCCCTCAGTAGCCATGGAGATGGGCTGCTCAGTCTGAGGTCACCAGGCAGTTCGTGGAGTGCACCTAGCTCTCCCAGGTCTCAGATGTGAACTACAATAGCCGTAGGTCTTGGATTGCCTGTTCCAGTGTCCCCAAGCAGCTGAAGGCACGTGCAGGACCCAGATGTAGACTGCTATGGTGGCGGGATCATGGGCTGCCTGGTCTGTTGTCCACAGGAAGTTGATGGAACATACTAGGCTCTCTCGGGGCTCAGCCACAAACTGAGATGATGGAAAATCATGGGCTGCACTGTCTGAGGTCTTCTGACAGCTAATATATCAGGCAGGGCCGAGATGCAAACCAACTATTATTATATTATTGTTCGCTATTAATTTTGTATAGAGGCATGAATATTGTTAATTGTAGTATTTCTACTATTGAAATGTTCAGTGTTCATATAAGTTAAGAAGAATCCTATGAAAAATTTAAAATTACGGCATTATTTTGTAAATAAGGAAATGAACTCAAGTAATCTAAATAAAGTGGTGGTTGCCCACAGAATTGAAAAAGGTAAAATTTTGTTCAAGGGCCTCTTCTGTTATGCAGTACAGTGGGTGATATCTCAAAATTAGAAAGTATTGCTAAAGTAGAGCACTTCAGTAGAATGAAAAAACAGTGGAAAAGTAATTTGTTAAATGATTTTTAGTTTTTTTTGTATAGTTTTAAAGGTCTCAGTAATGTTAGCAACTAGGCATTATGAATGTAATGAATTCCAATATTGTGTGATTTTTAAAAAATTAAAACACTACAGATGAGTTTCAAGGAGAAAAGATGCCTGCTGAAAATATCCAAAATTAAGGAATTGTCACAATTGTGGCAAGAGGACAAGAGCCAAAATTACTGATGGTTCTGAAGTGTATTTAAAGTGAACTTAAAATCGAGGCTAAATACGGAATTAAATGAGAACAGGATGGGCTTGGAGACTTTGGAAGAAATAGAATTTGGTGAGGCTAAAAAAACTTTCCAGAGGGAGGAAGAAATCATGTGAGTAATAATGTTTAGAGATTATATTCAGAAAGTGGAAAATTGAAAATGGAGCAAATATGCTGATGTTTGGATGTGGTCACAGAATAACATAAATTGAATATGTGGGCTTCTGGATACATAAATTGAAGAGCCTAAAATGAATCCACAGCAGTGAGAAGACCAACATATAGTTAGGAGTTATCCAATCAAGTGTAACTTAGCCTAGTATATCTTAGTGAAATCCCACCTCTCTTATAGATGCGAGTTATAAATGCTGTTACACAGAAAAATTATGGTACTGGCTAGTTGAAAACAGAACAACAAATATGGTGATAAATACAATGTAGATAATTGGGATTCAAACTGTATTCAAAAGAGCTTCTATATGTCTGTAGAAGATTGATAGGAGGGTTGGGGAGGTAACAGTGACAGCATCAGCCTGCCAAGTGCAAAGCACTAGGTTCAATTCCTGGCGCGCACACACACACACACAAACACACACAAAAACCCCAAGAAAATTGATAGGAACAATTAGAGGACACTGGAAATAGGGATCAGATGCATACATGACAAGATACCAGGCAAACTGTCATCTGTGTTAATATTTGAGAAAACTAGAAAAAGAAATTGCACCATTGACTTGGGAAACCACATGGAATTATCTTGAAAATTTCAGCTGGTTATTTTAGCAGTATCTGATAAGATGCTATAAGAAAGATGAACTCAGAAAAAAATACTTGCTTAGTGTAAAATAGCCAAAGTTAGAGACAATGTGAAGAATATGGATGTTGGGAATTGGAAACATTATCCTCAGTTTCACTGATTTTCTAGAGCTGTCATAACAATGTGCCAGAAACAGATTATGTAGAAAATCAGGAAATGATCGCCCCATAATTCTGTGAAGCCTGAAATTAGTGTCTTGGAGAGTTATGCTCCTTCTGAAAGCAGTAGAAGAGCATCCTTGCCTCTACGGGCTTCTGGGAGCCTCAATTGTTGACCAATTTATAACAGTGTAACTTCAGCATTCATATGGCATTCTTCATGCTACTCAGTAGCCTGTTTACTGTGCATGTCTATCTGTGTGTTCAAATTTTCCCACATTATAAAGATATCAGTCATAAGGGGTTAGGGGCACCTCTAACAACCTCATTTTAACTTGTCTCAGTAAGACCTGTTTACAAAGAAGATTAAATTCTGAAATACTAGAGCTTATGATTTCATCATAATGTGGGGGCGATAGAATTCAAACCGTATCACCAAACTTTTCACCCAGGAGACAATATTAGCCTAAGGAAATATTAAGCACATTAAAATACTCCATATGTGTGCAGATCAAACTTCCAATGCCCTGACTTTGGGAAGACTTCTTAAGGAACTAAGGTAGGAACTGGTAGGTATGTCCTTCACCTGGTAAAAACTGCCTAAAGAGACCCTAATGTACCCAAAATAGCCTTGATTAAGTATGCAGAAAGAAAAGTCATCAAAAGAATTTCATTGCGGAATTTGTAGTTACAGCAATGAAATAAATGAAAAATTTGATAATTTTTCAGAGAACTTTTTATTGGCAAAAGCATTTACAATCTGGCAAAAAAAGGCAAGGAGATTAAGATAAGAGATCACTGATGCCGAGATTCCCACATTAGAGAAACTAAGCAGAGAAAACAAATCAGATGCTCAAAAGACAATGCTATTTAAGAACATGCTCAGGTATTACTGAGCGAGATACTTATAAGGTGTTCTAAAATGGACAGCACTGAACTGTGGAGAAGAAATGAATCACAGACCCATGGCTAAAGAGACCAATCAAAGTGTGATCCTTAAACTCAGAGTAGCTATTTCCTCAATGAGATTTTGCAATTGAAATAAAACAATGACTGCTATCCTGGCCCCATCCTAGCCCTCTTGTAGAGGAGCATTTATTGTTACAAAGTTTAATAACTTGATAAATAAGAGATAATAACTTAAGGTAATTGTGATAACAGATTCAAAACTTGTTTCTTTTTAAAATTCACTCAAAAGTAAATATATGAAGACAGCTACATCAGTACATTTTGAAACTCTTGGCAATCAGGGAACAGGTTGAGTGAACTTTTCAAGTTGGAGGGATGTGAACTCTTATGGAAAATAAGACATGGCACAGTTTTATGATAACTTGAAAATTCCATTATTGGCTGGCACAGTTGCGTGTGCCTGTATTCTGAGCTGCATTGGAGGCGGAGGCAGGAAGATGCTTTATGGCTTAGTGGCCTGAGATCATTTGTGCAACATAGTAAGATGTCATCTTAAAAAATAAAGTAAAAAAAAACCTAGAAATTTAAATAAGTGATTCCCATCTCCTTCGGAAATCATGATAGGCAAAATATATTTATCCTATCTCCTATCCTTTGAGATATGTTTGGCCAGACTTGACATAGAGAGCGCTTGAACATTTTTTGTGGAGTTAGATTAACTGCCTGTACATCTACCAGGGCATATACTTTCACAGTAAACAACTTTTAGTGCAGAAGTATATTCTAATTTAAAACTTTATAATGTAATAAATACATAAATTAGTAATTGTCCATTAAAGATCATTAAATATGATGTATACATGATTGTATACTCTTTTATTTGACTGGCAGAATATTAGGTTTCTTTATACTAACATCACAGCAGAGGAGTAAAGCATTGTATTAGAATACCCATGAAACTTGACTTCACTAGGAGGTAGAAAGTTTTCAGCTACTTGCAAATCATGTGGATCCACTGCCTTTTCTTTAGTGTACTATCAATTACAATTTTGTTATGTGGCACATGGCTGTATTACCTACTGCTGTATTTGTTTTAGAAGATTTATTGAATATAATATAATATAATGTCACACATGGCTATTTCTTATTTCTCTGATTTTATACTTGGATTTTAATCAAATAGTTACTCTCTCCAAACATTCTTTTTGATTCCTCCCATATAATCTACTAATTCAAGAATCTTTATCCTGAACAAGGAATCAAGAAAACTTTATTTTTTATATCCAAATCATCCTTATCATGTTTTAGAAAGAAACTAGGCCCCACCAAAGAGTTATTTCCTTTTATACAAAGATAAGTAATAGTAATATTTGGATATGCCTAGAAATCTCTCTATTTTAGTAGCATAATTCTATTTTAAGAGCTAGTCTTTTTTTCAGAAACAAAGTGTAGAGCATCAGTAGATAGGAAAGATAGGATCATCTTTCCATAGGTTAATTTTAAAAATTAAAATGTTATTAATGTGAATGTCGATTTCCTAGTTGTCTACTTGCTTCTGAATGAGTAGAACCATACATATATTTGCATACAAAAGCTGACACAATGATCGCTAACAAATTAACTTATTTAAATATTTCATCCTTAGACTACAATGGCCTTGGTCTATTATTAATGATTTTAATTCATCATTTTTTCATATCAAACAGAAAGGTCGTAGTGATGTGTTAGTACATTCAGAGTCTATAATGCATTTTGCAACTTAAAATAATTATTGAGTCCTTAAAAATTACAGTTAAATCCATATACTTATGTGTTACATGCAATAAATTTAACTTTGTCTATTCTGTAATAAATGTACTTAAGCATTAATGGTTAGTTTTCTTTTATGCTTGCCAAAGAGTGCAGATGTTTGTTTCCTTGGAGAAACATCTTGTTTCCCATGAAAGAATGTTTATTTCAAGATAATTTCAAAACAGAAAGATATGATGACTTCCTACAGGTAAATCTTGGCCAAAGACCTTCAGAACATGAAGCTGAAATTTTTACTCTATTATTTTGATAAATTTTGAATACTGTTATTAGTACTTCACATTATACCAGTTTTACATATTCACCAGTAAATGAAATTCAAGAATCATAGTTCTAGTTTGTCCAGCCAAGTTTCAGTAGGCACATCTTACTGCAGTGAGAGGTATAAGGGATCTGTAGTATATTCTGAAAATAATTTATTTTATATTATGGCTTACAGCCAGATGTACCCCTAAAGCTTCTTATGATCATAGTTTGGGCTTTGGGGACCTTTTTCATTCACAAGGTCATGATACTCACTAGTGGACTAGCTTAGTGGTGCAGTATGGACAAATACGGTGTTGGGAAGTGAAGCCAATAGCAGGAGATAGGTCACTGAAAGTGTTGCCTGCAAGGGCATATCTCCCTGCCTCTTCCCTGGTCTATTTCTGTTTTCCACCTGCCAGGTCATTAGCAGTTCTGTGCCATGGCTCTCTGTCATGTTGCTATGCTTTGGAACCAACGCACTATGGACTAAAACTAGTCCATACATATTGTGAACCTAAAGAACAATTTCATCCTTAGAGATATGGTGTCTGGTATTGTGTCTCACCAGAGAGAAAGTGACTAAGACAGCTTAGGATGTAAAATTAACTGTGTCAGAATATAAATGTAATTTAGGGTAAAAGTGTATACATAATACCATGGCACTAGGTATCAGGTAATATGCATAATAGTTACATTTATGAACTAATGTTATTAAGTATGTACATAGGTGTTTAATCAATCACTGGTCTGAATTTTGCTGAGTTTCAAATCAGTAGATTTGGGTAAAGCACATTATCCTCCACAATGTGAGTGGATATCTTTCAATCATTTAAAGCCCTCAGGGTAACTACTCAAGTTTCTTGAACAGAAAGACAATTATATTTACGACTGCAGCATAGGATACCTTCCTGAATGTCTTGGCTGCCTGGCCTGCTTTTCAAAACATAGACTGAACTCTTACTTGAGCTTCCAGCTTGGGGACTTGTCCTGAAGTTTTAAGATTTAATGTCCTGTGTCCTCACAGAACTGTGAGTTAACATCATTCCATATTCTGTTTAGAAAAAAAAATTGGAGCCTCCTGCATATTCCTTTATTTTTCACCATTTAAGAATTATTATAATTTCTAAATGGAAATACCACTACTAAAATAGTATAATACAAATAGAATGCTGTCCTTTATTTCCAAAGTCCACTGATATACTAAAGCAATGAAAAATAACAATAAAAGTGATGTGTTTCATGGAAAACATTCAGGTTAAGGTTAGGACTCTAATCAATGAATTATTTCAGGGTAAATTCTACAGCCCAAGTGCCACTAGTGATTAGCTTGGGAAAAATAGGAAACAGAAAGTCCATTGAATAAGTTTCTTCAATCTCTCATGTGAGAGATTGAAGAAAGAAACTTATTTATATGTGTATATATATATATATATATATATATATATATGGTTGAAGATATATATGTATATATAGATATATATCTTCATCAACTCGGTTTAATAAATGTGATGGACTTCATATTAATATTCATAATACAGTAACAGATTTGTGATCTAACATTATTAATGTGTAATTAATTTCAAAACTTTGGATGATTATGATATTCATTCTCATACAGATGTTTTTGCTATCATTTGAATCTACAGTCTCATCATTAACACTGACTTTGTTAGATCTCTTCAAGATTTAGCATCACTATCCTCTGCTTTTAAAGCTGTGAGACTATCAGGTGATTTCAGCTACTTCTATACAAATCTGCTAATAATTCCTTTACACACCCAGAAGCCAAGAAGCCTGGGGCATGTGGGCCAGAGAGAATAGTCAATAGGACCACATGACTGTGACAAAAGAAACAATCAAAACTATCACAGAATATCATTTTGCACCTATGGTTCTAGAAAGAAAATGTTTGCAGCGGAACTCTGAAGAAATAGTTATATCATCACATTTACAAAAGCTTTCAGTGTTTAGCAGCTAGCTGCTGTACCTCTCTTCTACCTCCAAAGTTCAAGAGTGGATATGTGCATTCAGCTTCAAAATAATTGAGAAAATGTGTTATTCAATAGCACTTGTGGTGTAGAAAAAAATCAAATTAAGAGGTTTTATGGTTTGTATCAAAAATGTTCCCATAAGCCTGGTGGGCTCATAGTTGGGGATTTGGGGAAGTGACTAGATCATGGAGTAGGTGTTACTCTTCACTGGATTAGTCCACTGATGTGTTTGGCTAGATATGGTGCTGGGAAATGAAACTTGGTGGGAAAATGTGTATTAATGTGGGTCTGGATTGTGTATATCCTTTTTCCTCTCTTTAGCTCTTGCTGATTCTTTTCTGCCATGCTATGTCACTACATCACACAAACTATGGACTGAAACATCTACAAACTGTGAGCCAAAATATACCTATTTTCTTTTAACCTATGGGTTTTGTATATTGTATCTTAGCAATGAGAAAGTAATTAGGACAGATTAGGTCAGATTTTGTTGCCAGAGAATTGGTACCAAAGTGCTCTGACACTACCTGGCCATGCGGTTCAGAAGGCTTTGGAGCTAACATGCAGGAAGACTTTGGAATGGTTTTGAGATGGCTGGAGAAGCAGCTCTAGAATTCTGTGAACCAAGATTGATGGAAGATTCTAGTCAGAGTGCAGACCAGAATGTTGGCAGTAATATAGCTGGAAAAAGCCAAACTTAAGGGAATTCAGTTTGGAAGGCGAACTCTACTGGCTATTGGACTCTAGGCTATGTGTGGTATGCTTAGGCAGAAAATTGTCTGCATTTTTCTTATTTCCAGAGATTTTATGAAGACTCAGATTAAAGGTGGTGAACTAATACATGTTGTGGAAATAATTTCAAGACAATCATTTGTTGAGTGGTTCACACAGCTTCTGTTGGGGCCTTTTAGCTCTCTCTACCTCGAGAATCTAGAGCAAATATCCCAGCAGGATGATTTTTAAAAGTTTTGTGTTTGGTCATAAAAAAAAACCTCTGGTAATGTTATAGCCTTTAAAGATACAGCAGAGGAGAGCTTGGTTGATGAAAAGGTTAGCATTAAAATGCCAAATACTGACTTCTGGTAAGATGGCGACCAGGTAAGCAGCAGAGAAAGATCCTCCCAGAGGATCACCACCGAGATACTGGAATAGAGCAACATGAGAAAGACAAAAAAGCAAAAAATGTATGCCCTGGTGCCATGAACCCAGGAAAGATCTGAAAAAGGAATTGAAACCCTCAGAAATAACAAACAAGACCTTTCCTGGAGAAAAAGCTCAGAGAGCCATCATGGCATAGTTAGAGGAAGAGGAGGTGGAAAAGAAATGATCCATTGCTCCATACAAACCCTCAGGCACTCTCTCATTCCAACACTCGCAGCTTCAGCCTTGGAAGCCCCTGCTTGCGGAAACCTCCCAACCTGGCCAGGGGGGAGCAGAGACCTGAGATCTGGTCCACAGCCCAAGATGAGAAAGTGCAGCTCAGAAGGGAAGCAGCAGTGGTTGGAAGGTGTGGTCGAATCCAGCTTGAGGGCGTGAAGATACAATAGCCACAGAAGAAAAATCCCCACTCTGCGGAAGCCTTTCTAATCAGTACCCTGAGGCAGGGTGGATACAAGGCAACCAGTGAGCAGCCCACCATATCCAGCTGTACGCATGCCCGGAGGATATGGCCTCATACCTCTCCAAGGTGTGAGAAAATACCAGCAGAGAGTAGCAGAGAGTAGTGGAAATGACCCCAGGCCCATAGGAATTCCCAGGGATCCAGCCATAAATCACATGGGAGCTGGAGCTCAATAATAAGAGAGAGCTGCAGATGGAGGTGGGACACACGGCCCAATGCCCTTCTTACTCCAACATCAAGCAGGAAGCATGAGTTGTGTTACCAGTCTTCAGCACCCACCCTGAACTCCCTCTCTGAGTAACATGAGACTTGGGGGCCCTAGCATTCACCATGTGTTTCTGACAACAATGGGCTGAGTCCATGGGCTTCAGGACTCACCCCAAACTACTAATATGAGCACCAAGAAGGACTTCACACTGCTTGCATATATGAACCTTGTAAGAACACATAGTGTCAAACTACACAAAGAGCAGCAGTCCTGGAGCCTGAAACACAACAACATACTCTACAAAGCAGACCCGAGAAAACCCTCCAATTCTCTCCTTGAACTAATAACTAAACTTAGTACACATCCTGAACTACCACAGTGAGCACAGGTGGGGGAGACCACCTGCCACTTGTGCCCAACAGCATAAGTGCACCCAATGCCCAGCCGCAAGGGGCAGGGAATGGCAACACTGGAGATCGAGAGGTGAGAGGAGGCAAAGACATGGAATTAAGGTGCAGACCCGCTTCTCTAATTGGGTGGGGATAGTCTCCAAAGAGTCATGGGCCACCTGCAGAGGGGACACCAGGGACTTTGGTGAGGAACTCAGCAGCCTGTATTGGAAGGGGCCTCCCAGTCCATCTGGGCTTCAGGAGCAGCAGCCACCCAGGGTGGATCTGGGTGATCACCCCTGACCCTTTGTGAAAGTGACCCTGAAGACTTGCCTGAGCCTCTGGACTCGTGCTGTATAGAGGCAGAGCCTGGTGGTTCACTGTGTAATCCTGCCTACTTGACTGTACATCTGTTGACTGACAGGGCTTGCCAATTATTGCCTTTGAGGATGGGTGCTTCTCTACCTCCTGCTATAGCAATTTGTGAACACTCATGTTTTAATACAGTATAACTATAACTCAAAGCAACCAAGTCTCTTCCCACTATGAGAGCATGAGGGAATAAATAAACCAAAAAGTACAGTTATTATCAATGGGAAGGCGACTGATAGGGTGATAGAACAACGGAGATGAGGTATAGGAAACTGATAAATAGAATGAGCCATCATTTTGTATAACTGAGTAACAAAGATGAAGATAACATTATGCAATACAGCATCCAGTGTCAACTCCCTACTATTTTCTCTGTAATTTGCTATTTCCTTAACTGTTTTCATATTAACAAATGCAAAGATAACATTATGTAATACAGCATTCAGTGTTAATTCCCCACTATTCTCTCTATAATTTAGTATTTCCTTTATTGTTTTTGTTTTAACAAATGCAAAGATAATATTAGGTAATACAGCATCCAGTGCCAGTTTCCTACTATCTTCTCTATAATCAGGTATTTTCTGTATTGGTTTTGTGATATTCTGGTTTATATATCTCCATTCTTTTGTACTAAAAAAAAGCCAAATACTTTTGAATATGACAAGAGAGTAGATGGACTGAGAGCATCAGAGGGATAAGCAGCACTCTACTTTTGTACATTCAAAATTCCAAAGATCAAAGGCTTTGTTCCAGAATGGAGAAGGACTAGGAAATTTGTTTCTCAGAGTTGAGTTTGTAGACCTCAGCCATTTAGGCATCCAAAGACCACTCCAGCCCAGACAGAAGGAAGCATGGCTAGTTCGCCAGTCGATGGCATAACTTGGTATCATCCACATGGTGTGGGTTTTATATGCATGAATAATGCAAGAGTTGTGGGATCAGCAAGGCTTCTATCCAGATTTCAGAAGGAAGGTTGGGAGGCCAGGCAGTGTGCTTCTGAGAAGGTTTTTCGGGAAGCTGTAAGGATGAAGCCAGTGCAGTGGAAACCCGAGGATGGTGGAAAAACCAGGAATATGAAGGATCCAAGGAAAGCCAAAAGGAGTGAACAAAACCAGCCCAAGAGAGAGACTAAGAAGGCAACAACCACCACCTGTGCCATAGAGATGGGGCTGCTGTAGCCCCTAAGAGTTCACATCATGCTACTGACTGCTTAGGATGCAGAACATGGAACTGTGGAATTTGATGTTTTCCCTGCTGGATTTCAGTCTTGCTTTTGCCCCAGGCCTTTCTATCCTCCCATTTCTATGTGTTTGAATGGGAATGTTTATCCTGTGTCATTTTATGTTAGAGGTCTGTCTTGGTTACTTTTTTCTGGTTGCTGAGACAAAATACCCAACACCTAAAATGAAGGAAGGAAATGTTTATTTAGCTTACAGTTTGTGGTTTCAGTCCATACTTGGCTGGTTCTGAGGCTGAGTGGCACATGGCAGAGAGCAAACTGTTCAGACCAGCAGAGCACAGCAAAAACAACCAGCAAAAGGGAAGAATGGCTGCAAGCAGCCTCCTTTTCTCCCCTACATTGTAAACAGCCTACCCCCACCAAGGAGGCATGTACCTCTCACATAATCTCCATGCCCTCCACTTCCACAGGCCCAGGATGTGTACAAAGTAAGCACCTTAGCTTCCTCCTGAGTCACTCAGCTAACCTGTAAACTTCCCATATTAACATAATAAACAACATCCCTGAAGGGTAAGGGCATGTCCTTTTTACCCCAAGATTTACAACTTCTGAGTCACTCAGCCAAACCTCTAGACTCCCCACGTTGACACAATGTATCAACCATAACAAGATCTAAATTTCTTTTCACTTTTACAGCAGCTCAGAACTAAGAGTTTGCCTTAAACCTCAGAGGAGACTTTGGACTTAAATTTTGCATCAATGCTGAAATCTTGAGAACTTTGGCAACTCTTAGAGATTGAATAAATCTGTTTTTCAGCGAGGAATGTACATAGTCTTTTGGAAGAAAGGGATGAAGTTTTAAGGTTTACATCTAAAATGTGCCCCAAAGTCTTTTATGAACATAAGTGGGGCTTTACGGTGGTGATTTAATCATGGCAGTGTGTGATAATCATCATTGGAAAGCAGGTGGGTGACTATGGGAATTGCGTAGAAGGATTATAACTTGTTCTGCAATGTGACCAAATATTTCTAGTACATTTTAGCATGATAAATAAGCAATGTCATGCAATAAGAGCAGCAGTTATGCCAAATGTCACATGATAAAAACGTTCTTCTCTGTATTGCTGTGGGATTGCGTTTGATCATGTACCAATCAGAATTTATGGAGGATATTTCCTTTGCAGAAGAAGAGGACAAAACCTAAAATGAGACTAGGGACATATGTAAAATGTGGGAAACTGCAATATTTAGTAGAAAAGTATCACACAAAGAATGCTTTAGCAGTGCAAGCAATGAATCTGTTTAACAATAATGCAGTCCTCAAAAGGAAGCAAATGCAAATATGATTGAACTGGTTCCCTGTTAAATTTGCATTAAAAAAAGAACCCATCGAGCCAATACATGACAGTAATACTTTTAGTGATTATGAAAGACATCCTATAAAATAACATTTCTCTCTCTTCTCTCCCTTACACCAGCCATGAAGGTTCTTAAATCAAGTGAAGATTAATTTATGTTGCTTTATAATTTGTATTTTATTATTTTTGTATTACATGAGAGTATTATAATCATTTTCCTAGGAATATATTTGAATTGTAGAATTAATCTTCTGAGTTTCCATTATTTCTTATGGGGAAATTCACTTTGATATACAAGTGTTTTGGATTACAAGCTAGTTTCTGAAACAGAATACGTTCATAAATATATGCTTTTCCTCCTGCTATGCCCCACTGCATTGGATCCAGCCAAGTGTCGACTGAAACTTCTAGTACCTGTGAGCTGAAATAAACCTGTCCTCCTTTAACTTGTGTGTGCCAGGTATTTTGTCCCAGAAATAAGAAAGTAACTAAAACAGGATATTAAAATGAGTATTTTGTAATGACTAGAATATATCTCTTTAGTTTTGCAACTTTGACATGCACATTGGCTTAATGTACAATAAGAATGTTTTCACAATGCTCCTCAATTATACCTTGGCTTGATATTTTCTCATGGTTGAATTAAGTTCAGCTTTTTCTAAAAATAATATGGAAGTAAACTGTTTATTTTCAATGTATAATGTCAAGGTGTACATGCTATTGGTGTATTCATTATAGAAAATTTTGACCTTGATCACATGGGTATGTTGGTGTCTGTCAGGTTTCTCTACTGTGAAGTGACTAAATTTTTCCACAGGATGACATCCTAAAGTATGCAATTTAAATTTTTTTTTCTTGAATGTTTACTCACTGATATTTAATATATCTTGGTATGGCCTACCTCCAGTGAGTCTCTGGTGTCTTCCATTAATTTTTACCACTAGTTGTGAATGAAAGGATTTAGGATTCAGGATACATTTTTCTTTGTACTTACTCTGTTGTATTATTTTTACTTCCCTTTGCAACTAAAACTACTCTCATTTACTTTCTTATTTATCCAGTGATATGAATATGAATGATATGAATATCCAAAAGGTATTGTCAGTGTCCAATATAATAAAATCACAACTGTTTCTCTTGGTATAAATGGGGCTCATTTTGAATCTGAGACCAAAAAATCATGAGATCATACAGTTCTGGAAGAAAGCAAACATTTTTCCAAGTGGCACTTCAAGTGAAATAGTTCTCAGATTTTGTGAGAAATAGAACTTATCGCTCATTGATTTGAAGTATTTTCTGTATTTTGTAGGTAAGACTTTTTCAGCATTGGCTTGCAGATAATACCAGAACAGTAATACTTCTTGCACAATTCTGTAATGTATTAGAAAAGGCCATTCCCCCATTCTATAGAATCAACTGCTCCTGAAAATGTAGCGCATGGCAATAACCATGTTGGAAGCATATAAATCTTACTTCTTTAGTTTGCAAAATAAATTTCCTTTTTACTTTAGTACTAGAGATTGAACCCAGGGCCTTTGGACTGAGCTACACTTCCCAGCTTCGTTTTAACACAAAGTTTCTCAGGCTGAGTTCAGAATTGTGATCCTCTGGGCTCAGGTGGGCAGAGTTCTGGGCTTGCAGACATGTGCAATGACACCCAGCTAAAAGCAGAGCAATTTTCCAGAAAAAAAAAAAAAAACTTGTTGGATCTGCATGATGGTTACTTAATTCAGTAATATACAGATGATACTGCTATATGAACCATGGTATCTTTTTAACGGTGAAAGTGACTAATATAGTTTAAAGATTTTGCTACAGCAAGAATCTGACATAGATCTCTGATGCACTTTACTGGTTTGCTTTGGTGACAGTACCATATCAGGCTCAAGGATGAGAAGTGTTCTCTCTCAGCACATGCAGAATGTGCATTTGTAGGACTGTGCCCACAGTTCTTAGGTTACTGAGCAAACATTGCTGTGTGTGGGAAAGAGACAAATCACCTTGTCAGCTGATCCAAATATGTTATAAAAGGATCATTCTCATGATATACAATTGACTTCAAATCTAGCTCCATTATGAAAGGCCTACTCACATATTTCCCAACACATTAGGTCACTTCCTCATCTTCTTTAGTTCATTATTTTCACTTCCCTGTTAGTCCAACCAAAATGTTAATCACTACTTATCAGTCATGTGTTGCGTATTTAATTCTTTAGTCTTAATTGGGTCCCAGTCAGAACACAAGCTCCCAGGTGAGAAGTAGAATGAACATTTACCAAAAAATGGTGTGTTTTGTTCAAAAACTTTAATGACCTACACTATAGTTATTTTACGTGTGTTTTTACCTGTATCACAGAGCACAACGAACTGCTTCTATATACAAAACTATTGTTTTAAATCTTATATACTTAAAACATATTGTCATGATAATAGATGATAAAAAGTATTACAAAGAATCCCTGGAATAGAGAATAAGTAACAGATCACACAGATTCAGAAATGGGTGAGTGAGTGAGGTAATGCTGCAGGAATAGTATTTCATTCTAGGATGTAATGGGTAGGTGTACAAAATATGCCTTGATTTAGTGATCAGGGTTAGTTATTTACGTATTTGTGCTCTATTTCCATTGCAATAGCCATGTTCTTCATCGACTGAAATGCTTAACATGGATTTTCATAAAGTCTCTCAGTGTAGTCAGCATTCTGAATTTAACAACTCAATCCTTTTTAAAATCTCACATCAATAAATGCATTACACCCCATCTCTAAATAAAAGGTGTACATACGATTTTGACCCAAATGATATTATATAAATGGATTGGAGCTGGTGTCTGTTTGATAAAATGGATCCACACTATCCACCTTTTCACAGAAACCTAGATCATTCACCCAAACCCTACCAGTACCCCAGCTCAAATTCTGACACATCTAATTCCTTTAAATAAAGCACAAAATTGTATCGGCATTATTGATGCAGATCTGCGGTGAACATTTCAATGTGGAACATTCCATAAGGGCTGATATATTAAAGTCTTCATCCCTAAAACTGCGATGAGAGGAGGTGGAGATTTTGAGAGTAATTCGATGAAAGAGCCTGATTCCCAGTGGATTAACCTACTTGCTGGTTCATATTTGATTGGATTATTGGTAGTTAACTGTAGGATTTGGGGCTTAGTCGGAGAAAGTAGGTCAGTGGAAGCAGCCCCTGGATCATGGGAGACCTCTCGTTCTGTTTCTGTGTCTCTCCATCTCCCTGTCTGTGTCTATATGTATCGGTCTCTGTCTCCATCTCTCTCTGTCTCTCTGTTTCTGTCTGTCTCTGATTATGTCTCTGTCAGCCTCTCTGTCTTCCTATCATTGTGTCCTGTCTGTCTCTGATTGTCTCTCTGTGAATATCTCTGTCTCCCTGTTTCTGTCTGTCTCTCTCTTCCCCTTTCTCTCTCCTTTCACCCTCCCCACCACTTCCCTTATACTGTGAAGTGGAGAGCTTTGCTCCATCCTGCCCTTGCACCAAGATGTTCCGCCTTGCAAGGGCAAAGGAACAAGGCCCAAGGCCTTGCACTGAAACTTTCAAAACTGTGGGCCAAAATAAATCTTTCCATTTTAGGTTGATTTTTTTCATTATTCAATCACAACTATAGAAAGTTGACCAATGAAATTGCACATTACTTTTTAAGAAGATATTTATAGCCTACTCATGTTGCACACTACACAAAACTTCATCCACAGATGCTAGCCATAGGAAAAGGAAACCCTGTAGCTATTAAGGTTCTATCACCTCAACATAGAAGACCCTTTTATCACTTCTTCTCTTCTTCCCGGAGATCCATCTCCCTATTCCTCTTCTAAGCATTGCAGTATTGTTGCTGCTCCTGGAAGGTCTCTTGTGGGAAGAAACTTGCCTTTACATTCAACACTGAGCAAACTATATCAAATGAAGCTTGTGCACTTTTGCCTCGTGTGGTTCTATCTATTTCGTGTTCAGTAACAAATCCTCTAATCTAGTACATACTCTTGAAATTTAGCAAACCTCCAACCACTCAGCAGTCAATAAACTGAGCTTATTACTTTTGAGGCTTTTTCATTCCCAGCCTCTCCACACACTCAGGAGAGGGGGCAGTCCCTAGTTACGGGTAGCTGGTGGAAGCAACGAGAGGTCTCAGAGTGCCAGAAACCAAGGGCCACAGATGATGTTATTTCTCCAAGTAGCAAAAAGGGAAGTCGCTTAGCGTCTACAACTTCAAAATTATTGATGGTAATAACCGCACAATATGTGCAAAAATAAAAAAGAAACATACAGATTTCAGACACAAGCAACACCAAGATAACAGGTTTTAGAACAAAGAAATAGCAACAGCAGTGTAACCATTGATAACAAGAAGCAAAAATGTGTCCTCAGATGTTCTCTATGTTAATTATAATTCCTTTAAACACAATTGTAATTTCTGTTTGTTCTGTTCTCTTTATTCTAGAGCTGCTGGCTCTGTGAGTCATGTCCTGAGTTCCTCTGCTGGAACAATGAAAATAAAAAGAAACAAACACTTTTGCGTCTTTTCTCTAAAGTTGTGCAATGATAGAGAAAAAAGGAAGATGAATTGCTCATGATACCATAGTGCAAGATGGGAGTAAGAGAAGCATAGTTTTTATGAGCTCATGTTCTTGCAACTTGATTCATCAGTTTGAAAATCAAACACTTGTCAAACAGGACAATTCCGGTTATAACTTGGAAAAATTGGGGCTGTTGATTTTTAAATGTAGATTCTTTGTCTTTTTTCATTCCTACAAATGCAGAGTTTAGATAAATTTACTGAGATTTCAGTGGGAAGAAAATGACACAGTAAATAGGAGAAAATAAATCAAGAAAACTGCTCAAAAAGTATTTCTCAGAGAATTGTGTATACACAAAGAGTAGACTTATGTGATTTTCCGGTACAGAGCTGCTTATAATCTCATTTTTGTGACAACATAGGGGATTATGTGTCCCAGTATTTACCTTAAAAATTAAATTGTTACATGTACACTTTGCATGCTTCCTGACATAGAAAACCAATTAAAACTTATATATAGGGGCTGGGGATATAGCTCAGTGGAATAAGCGCTTGCCTAGCAAGCGCAGGGTCCTGAGTTCGATCCCCAGTACCGCAAAAAAAAAAAAACAAAAAAACTTATTTATATATTTTATGCTCAGTAAGTTTGTCCATTTATCAGGTCACATGGCCTCAAAATTACATTTTAATGGCTGTTGGTAAAGCTAAAAATTAAACAGTGATGGGGTTTGTCCACACAGACATAACTTGAAAATTAGTTTAAAAACAAATCAAATGTAGCAATACTTGCCTTATTAAATTATAGAATTGCTATCAAGTAGCACAGAATTTCACAGATAACTTATAAATTATACATAGTAAAATATCTGTTTAATATTAATTATAAAATTAAGTAAATTATGATAATAAAATGTTATAGTCATCTGTATCATCGAGGGGTTAACAGTTCTTCCCCTTTTTTCTAATCCCTAGATTAGCCCACCTAGTACTTTTTGAGAAGTTGGACACTGATGGAGACATTAAATGCACGTGTATACATTCACATATTTTTTGATCTTCAATATTATCTTGGTCAGATACTAACTTAACTCTACTCATATACTGTGCTTGCAAGTCAGTCAATATAGGATAGCTATTTTATAGAAAATTCAAGTAAATCATTGTAGGTAATTATTTCTGATGAGTAGTATACCCCAAAAGTTACAAAATAACCCTTCCAAAGTTACCTGTGTAGAAACCCTTGGCCTTCTATAATGCTTACTTCTTTTGGTGGATTAGTTCCTTCCTCTGATGGCATGATGGGTGCTGCCCTATAGAGAGACCCAAGTGACAATAAAAGCAAAAAATGAAAACAGAAACCAAAAGGAGATTTTTGTTCAATAGCTAAAGAAATCTTGAAGCCTAGCAACCTGTCAAAACTGAGTACTACCTTGGCTCTGGGAGTGAGCCTGAAATTGATCCTTATTGGCATCTTTTGTGTGGACCAACATATGGGTTTAGGCTTATGAGGGACAACAAGCAGAAACGACAGCTAATCTAGATGGTAAAGTTTCCATATCCATCATAGCACTGGAGGGGAGGCAACCACTGATTAAGTTCACCCTAGTTCTTTCTAACCATGATAAGGGCAGTGAGATTTAGGATGAGCTCTTGGTGACTGTTGGGTCTGGATGGTTACAGATAGTTTTCATTCAACAGAACTGGTTATATAGTGTGCCTGAAACACATAGCTGAGGAAGCTAAAGATTCATCCCACAGTGTGCTGGTTAGATATAGAGACAAATCTCACCCAGGTGCCAGGCCAGTGCAGCGGTGGTGCCCGCCTCTCTCGGAGGGGTCCAGAGATACTCGTCTGCACGCTTCTCTTCATAACATCATAACGCTTTAAATGAAAATACACAGGGATGGGGCGGTAGCTCAGGAAAAGAGCACTGACATAGCATTTTTGAGGCCTTGGGTTTGATTTCCAGTACTACAAAAATATTTAGAGATAGAAATATTTGTATCAGTGTTAAGTGGACTGATTTCTGTGCTTTAAGTTTCTGACTTTGCATAGAAAAATGTCTGCGTAGAGGAGCCCCAAGGAAGAGAAATTTATTTACTAGACTGCAGCTCTCTCTTTCTTGACTGTCTATGTCACGAGTGTATGAACTGCAGGTTTGGCTGTCTTCCTCATTGTGATGTGGATAAAGCCCGTCAATAAAGTTACGACAAGAAGAATCAAGGAGAAATAAAACACAGGTTGATGAGATAGTTCTGAGATTCCTTTGAGAGCTTCCTGTTGTAGCTCAAAAATCAATGCTTTGAATTGCCTCAATAACATTTCCAGATGTCTGGCTTTGTAATGACTTTTATTTTTATTGACCTATATTTAATTACGATTTTAAAAATATAAGTCAATAACTAAAACAAAAGCTTAGTTCAAACAAATAACTATTACTTTCTCCATTCCTAAATATGTAAATGCCACTTTTCTAAAAGACTTACATGTCTGTGCCATAATTTATTTAATCAATGTTCATTTTGGTACAAATAGATTTCTTTTTTCTTTTTAAAATTTCATTTAGTTTTATTCTTAAAAGACACATAATGATGGTATAAGTATGTGAGTTATGTTTTAATTCATGTACAAATTATGAAAGAGGAAACTAAGTTATTTGTGTATCATAGGCTTAAATATTTGGCTTCACAAAAAGTCTCAGAATTATTTTTTCTAGGTGAAAATTAAAAACAACTTTCTTTTTTACTTCAAGAGTCTTTTAATTTAATACATAGATAGGTTGGATTTTTCTATAAGAAAAGGAAAAATTATGATTGTTTTTAACATTCTAGCAGAATTGATTTGAAAAAAACAAGTAATCATTCTCTCTCCTTTTCTCTCAAGATAAAAAGTTTCAATTTGGTATGGAAATTGATGAATGAAGAGAGACATATTTAACAGCTATCATAATTAAAATTTTAGAAGTAGGAACTATGTCATATGTCCCTGAAAACTTTAGCATTAGGAATTTTTAAGGAAATCTATAGTAAGGATGTGTATTACTTTTACATATTCTAGTATAAGCTTTGAATTTTATCTGAACATACATTTTTGAAGAGAGTGAATCTAATAGAGATAATGACTCATATTTCTGTCGTAAACCCTGAGAAAGAGTTGATGAAATGGAAAAATTGCCATGGAAACTGGCAATTGGCAGCATATATGGTTCCACTGAGCATGAAAAATAATTAATAGAATATTAACAATATTGCATAAGATCTCTTGTTGTCATGGTTGAACCATGTCAAAATTAGAGTACCCTATAATTTTACCTGAACATAAAATAAAGACAATGGAAAAACATTACCAGAAAATATGCTCTCATATCTTCTCTGTACTAGCTAAAATCAATAAGCAATACCGCACCACTTAAAAATTCTAACCATGCTTCATTTCTTTCATGTTGTACATAAAATAAGTAGGTATATATTTAGCTATTAAATTTTCCACTTTCTGTATTCTACTGTTGCATAAATCCCTACTTCCTAACGGTCTTTCCAAAATGACTTACAGAGACCAAAACTAAAAGTAGCTCAGTTTGACTCCATTTCCTTGTCACTAAACTTCCAAAGATACCCACAGCCCTTTGTGTTTAGAAGTTCAATATAAATTTGTTTGGCATTGGGTGTGCCTTGGAGTGTGGTTTTGGATGTAATTTTGGCACAAGGCTTTGCATGGACAAAGATTATATAAATGATGTGTTTCTCTAGTTACATAAGGCATTTGAAAATATACATCTAAATGTGTCACTGGTTATTCAAAGGAATAAGTTATAGTTTTACTTTTGAGTGTTTCTTCACTTTGCAAAACTCTATATTTATACATTAAACAATTAAACAAAATGCCAACATTCGAAAAATAATTAAAATCAATATTTTTATCAAGACTCAAAAACTTAGGCAAATAATATTGAGAAAAGAACAAATATTGAAGCAATAATACTGCTTCATTTTTAACACAGATTTAATTGTACAACACTATACTTCCGTAAGTACAGCCTTCTGGGAGTATGAAACTATAAGGGTATAAATCCAAGCCCAACCTGGACAATGTGGACATGTAGTGAGATCCTGTCTCAAAATAAATAAATACATCCATCCAAACATACATACACACATACAATTTCAAAAGTTCTGCAAATGTAGCTCAGTGAAGGTGTTAGGTTCAATCGAAAGTACCAACAAAACAATTATTATAGTCAAAACAGCATGAAATGAGCATAAAAGTATGCATAAGGAATAATAGAAAAGATGTGAGTAGTGAAATAGACCTACATATATGTGTCAATTGATTTAACACAAACTTTTACATAATAAAATGGAGAAACATTGAGCTTTGCATCAAATGGTGCTGGACAATGGTAGCATCACGTTGAAAAAGAAGAAAATCAATTGTCACCAAAAAATCATAAAATTAGTATGGAATAAATCAAAGATTTAAACATAAAACCTTATGTATAGATATTCAAAAAAGGAACACAGAAGATAAGTATCTTGTGAGCAAAGACTCAGCAAATATTTCTAGGTGCTAAAGGATCAGTAAAAAATACAGAAACTTTTACCAAGTTTGAAAGGACACTGTTATCAATTAGCTGAGAATTCTTTTTTCCTTTCAGATCAGAATCACAAATCAGTGAACTTATACATTTTATTTCTTTAGCATTGCTAGCCAGCAGTTATCAAGTCTTAGTGGTCCTCCATCTCTCTCCTGGCAGAGGGAGCCAGCAGCTACTGGTCACCCTCGAGGACTCAGGGTGACAGGAGACGAAGGCTCCTAACAACTCTCCCTTCCTCTCACTCACTGACTGAAGGTCACCCTCGGACACACCGATCACAGCCGCTGGCTCCTTTCTGCACCAGTAGCCTTTGTTGTTACTGGCTTCTCCTCTTCCTGGCTCAGTCGTTTTCATACAAGGTGGAAGTGGAAAATTGGCGAACGTATCATGAAAAATATTTTATTATGAATTACATCTTAGAATTAGGGGGGAAATGTTACATATGAAAGACAACATGGGCTACTAGACATGGAATGTAGGGTTTCTGTTTAGCTATGGGGAGAGGAGGAGATCCTTGTGAGCCCGTGTAAGGAGGGTAGCAGGGTCAGAGCCATCCCGACGGTCCGTGGGGTGATGGACACATGACCAAAGACTGCTTCAGTCAAAGCTAAAATCTCCAGGAGTGGCTGTGTGCCATCTGATGTAGCTGCAGCTTGGGACATCTCCAGAAGAAAAAATTAGAAATACTTCTTGGGGAGTGTCATGTCCTACTCTTCTGCTTCTGTCCTGTTAGGAAATGAAAACATAAGTCACAGGAGTAAAAGATTTTCAGGACCCAAGTTGGCCCATGAATTTAAATCCGACAAATATTCCAAACTCAGTAGAGAGAAGATAACAGAACACACTAACACGAGGTAGACAAAGGCACTCAGAAGACAACTACAAAAGAATGACACAAATAACTGTGGCTCACATAGCTCGTACCTAGATGTCCTCCTCGCCAAACAAAACCACATGTGCTCATGGGTAGGGTTTTGGGGAGGAGCCTGGAGCACAGACATGTGATACCGGGTTAGTCCACTAATGGGTGTGATGTTGGGTGGCGAAGCCTGGTGGGTCACTGTGGGCCTGGCTTGAGAAGGTGTGTAAATACATCCCTCCTTCTGCCTTTATGGCCCAGATTTCTGCCTGCGCTGCCATGCTGCCTTACCTGGGAATCAGATGACTATGGTCTGAAACCTGCTGACTGTGAGCTAAAACATCCTTTCCTCCTTTACCTTGTGCATGTTGAGTATTTTATCCCAGCAACTGAGAAGTAACTAAGACAAACATGTTTTAAAAATTCAGTATTATTGCTTATGTGAGAAATGCAAAAAATGACATAATTATACCTCTAAATTGTGAAATTTAATATATCATAATAAAATAAAGTACTGACAAGAACACAAAAACTGGAATTCATGGACATTGCATATGGCGTAAAAAATGTACAGATAATAAGGAAAACATTTTGGAAAAGTTTTTACAGTAGCATTAGACATAAATGAACTGTATGTTCCATAAAACATGGTTTTATGCAATTAGTTACAACAAAGGAAAACTAATGAATGTATAAATATTTGTACAAAAATTACATTTTTAACTATATTTATAAACTTCAAAAATTATAAATGATGTTTATCTCTATAGCATGTCAACACTGGTTGAGTATGTTGTGTTGTTTACACACAAAGAATATTGGCACTAAAGAATGAATTAGTGACACCTGCAGCAATAAAGAACTTGACATTACAGTTCTGAATGGTTCTAAAGCTGAGAGGGAAAGAAAATTTACTTCAAAGGAACTCACAGAAACTCTGTGGGTGATGGAAATGTACCACTATTTTAATTATTGGTTCCTATTAATTGTACAGTGTGTTAGGTTTCATCATTCTCTTTCCTTGCGTGTGTTTTGTGGTGATTCTATGCATTTTCCTCATCAGTACCTTTTCCTGTTCACTTCTTCCTCCTTCCCCCATCCTTTTACCCTTTTGTAACTGATCCTTTGCAGCTTTAACACTTTTGTTTACTTTATGCACATGAGAGAAAATATGTACTATTTGACCTCTATATCTGACTTATTTTGTTTAATTTGAGGAGCTCGGGTTTCAACTATTTTCCTGCGAATGACAGGATTACATCCTACTTTACAACTGAGTAATACTCTGTCGAGTATACACACTATGACCCGATACCACTGTGAAATATATATGCAACTGACAACCTCAATGTGAAGATTTGCCTATATGTAAATTACATAGGATTTTTATTTTACAGATAAGAATGTTGTAGCTGCAGAAAAGAAAGAAATTACCCAAGTTTAGCAGTTTACATACAGGTTGAACTGAGGAAATAAGGAGTTAGAAGCTGAATTTTTCAGATTTGAGTAATTTGGGCATTATTAATGAAACAATAAAGACCATTAGGACACAAGTAAAAGTGTTAATTTCCTATGCCTAAAAGTTAGATTCTGTCTAACATGTGTTTTCCAACATAATACATTTTAATTCTGTTACTTAATTTTTTCATCATTTACATTTCTCAGCCAAAAGATCTATAAATGAGTATTTTTAATGGTCTGTTTCAGTGAAATGTAGAATATTTGTGTAACATAATAAATATCCCATCAAATATTAAAGTATTTAAAACAATTTTGAATCATACAATGTAAAAACTATTTTATGACAAATTAACACTGCAAGATTTACTACTCTAACAGTTGAGAGGAAATAACCTTCGTATTATTATGCACTTCTTCATAAAAGAATTTTTGCAGTATCTCCTTATTCAGCTCTTATATTTTGCAATCAACAGAAGTAATGTAGTGTTTTATGAGAGGAGTTATATCATTCTTACAATTACATGGTATCATAAAAAGCCTAACTCAGTTTTGGAATAAATCTTAATTATCAGTTCTGAAGATGTTCTAAAGTTACTTACTATTAATTTATAATTTCTAATATTTTCTTGTTAGGCCAATGACAGTGTGTCCTTTATTGGCCCTAAAAAGAGTGGTAAATATCTTTCTCAAAACCTACAAGTCACTTTCAGGTAACTACATATAAAGCGTATGCCAGTATGTGTTCATCTATAATCCTTAATCATCATTAATGCTTGGGCTTTTAGTCTTTGTGTCTTTCTTAATCAAAAGTTTCAAAGAATTTCTGTAAGATATTTATCAGTGAAAGAAGTGATACATGTGTCAACTTTTCCTACATTGATTCAAATGTATTAATAGCACCTAATATATATGTAAGGCAAACTCTTGTAATTCTTCCATGCTTATTAAGAAAATGCTAAGAATTTACAGTGTAGACAACTGTCACCTTCACTTCAAATTACTGAATTAAAGAGTTTTCATTCAGAGCAGTGTGAGAATACTGACCAAACGATCTGCCTAGGCAAACTTTGCATTTAAGTATGGAGAATTTAACCTAGTGAGAGAAACTAGAACACAAGAATTCAGGTTGATAAATTATTTAGCAATTTGTATTTAACCTAGTTTAGCTAGGACTTATTAAGACATAGAGAAAGAAAAGATAAGCTTTTATGGGGCCAAATAAAATTTTGTTCATATACACACCATCTAGATATCATAAAGAATACCATCCTGATTTATAGAAACCTGAAAATAAAGATTGCAATGAAACATTCAATTTGGAAAATATGACAGTCTTGAGTGCTTTGTACATTAAGTGTATCTGTTATTTGTCTTTGGCTGTAAAGTTAAGGTGAATATGATGGCTCTGCTTCTGAATTTCTGTTTTGTTGAAATGTTAGGGAATAGTTGTAATGTTTTATCTAATATATTCCCTCTGTTAATACTCATTTGTTAATTTCATTATCCAACAGCTACACAAAAGGGCAAGAAAATGGAGTAGAAAGATAGAACTAAAGGCATGAGTGTAGATCACAAAAGTTAGCAATCTCTAAACAATGTACTACAGAGTTTTCTAGCCTCAGTGAATGTGTCTTTTTTCTACCAATATTCATTCTATTAATCTTCAGCTGATCATGAATGATATTTCATGGGAATATTTTCATCACAATTGCACATTTAACAGCTTCCATCTGATATAATGAAGGCACAATCATTACAAGCTTATATTAAGAATAGAATGACTTGGTCAAGATTAGCCTCAAAGATAGGTTATGATTACAGACCAGATCTGCCCAGATCTTCATGCGCCAAGTGTTCTTTCTGAATCATCTTATTACTATTATACACTGAACCTGAAAAGCACAGAATCTAATGTAGTCCTTTACATTATGTCATATTTTGAATGAAATTAGCACACTTGATACTGCTTCCATGCCTATAAATGTCTTCCTTGATGAATCTGAGCCTGAAATTAATAGACGGGTAATGGAATTCTAAAGAAATAGTAGAAAGGAGAAATGGGAAAAAGCCTCAACAATTAACACTCAAAAGTGGTGTTGGAACAAACTTGTGCCCCTGAAGCTTGTGTGATCATGGAACAAGGACTTGGTGGATGATGGCGGCATCCGAAACACAGAGATTGTGCAAATCAGTATTGCTCAAGTATGCCTTATACGGAATGCTTGAGTGTACATGTGTTTTGGGTTTCATAATTTTCAGGTTTTGAACTATTAGAACAAATATAATAAAGTATCTTTGGGAAGGGATCTAAGTCTAGTAACAGAATGTATTTATTTATGTTTCATATATACCACACACATAGCCTAAATTATTCTTACACAAAATATTTGATTGGGACTGGAAATATGAAGTCAGATGTGAAATATTCTGCTTCTACCATTATGTCAGTGCTCAGAAAACTTTTAATTTTGGAACATTCTGAATCTTGGGCTTTTGCATTTGGGATGCTCAACTTGCTGTTATTAGTGTTCAAGATTAATCCAAGTTCAGAAATAAGTAAAACAATGCATGATTATGTGATCTAGATTTTCTTTTGTATTTTAATTAATTGTTTCACAAGCCTAATAAAAGGAAATGTAAGAAAGGAGTTGTTGTCACAGTATTTTTAAAGGGATTTTCAAACTTTCAATTACTTAACATAGGCATTTATTAACATTACTGGCCACGTTGCTTTTATTATTTTAAGAACTACAAGAATGGAAAGAGAAACAGAGAGAGAGAGAGAGAGAGAGAGAGAGAGAGAGAGAGACAAAGAGAGAGAGAGAGAAATGCAGACAGAGACAGAGACAGAGAGAAAATGAATTATTCATTGGTAAATAATAACGCACTTCATTTAAATTTTAATGCAGTGTTGAAAATACTTTATGAAACGAATTACATGCTATCTAATCTTTCAAAGAAATTGTTTCATGTCAAAATTGAGTTGAAAATTTTAACTTTATAAATTTAACAAAAGAAAGTCTGAGGTCATGATAATTTGCATAAATAAATCAGCATGAGATTTCTATTACTATTCTCTCTAGTACGTAATCCTTATTTAGTAAATACATTAAGATATTTTAAGTAATATTTGGTATTCTACATTCGGCAGAAAGTAAATATTTTCATAAGAAAAAAGTAAAACCTCAAATTCTTTTAAAGCAGTAGTACATAAAATCCCCCAAGGCATTACTTTATTCTACACTTTTATGTTCTTCTTTGTAGTTAGTTCATGAACAAATTTTATTTTCATGATACTGTGAATTGTACCTGTACGCTCCATTTCTACAGTCTTTCGGTGAGGAATAACCTTATTTGTTAGAAAATATTCACTTAAATAATACATTTATTAATTTTCTCATTAGCTTTTGAATATCAAAGTGGTGTTTGTTTCTTCAAATCCTTCAAATAAGAAAGAATTCCCCAGAAATGTTTAGGTATATTTACAGCACAGTATGTTTTACTGTACATATGGGATTATACAGAAAAAATATTTACAAAATACACACTCATTCAGATTCAAAGATATATAAGCATCTGCACTATTTTATACATCATAAATCCATTTCTGTGATGCATAAAATTTTAGATGCTCATAGTTTTAAGTAAACGTATTAATTATTTCTGTAGTACCTCATATTTACTGATATGCAAATATAAAATGCATTAAAATGTAAAAGATAATTGACAAGAAGTTTGTCTTCTGCTTCTTTATAGAATGCCTTACCTGAAACGCATTTGAATAGAGTTATGCTTTATAAAAGCATGGGAATTTTTATTAAAATGTAGTATTTAGGATGTACTCCACTATCACAGCACTCTGTAAATTATAACTCATACCATGTTATCTACTCTAAAAGAAAAAATGGTAGCTGAGAAATATTTTGTTAAAATTTACTTGTTTGAAAACCCACATATTGCAATTATTTTAGAACTCCAGTCTTAAGACAGATTTTCCAAAATTGAAAATTCTGCATAAAGTTTTCATGAGGAACCCAATTTAGTATTTAATATCAAATAATATTGCTAAAGTATAGCAAATATGTATGGATAATGTTAGTTACGATAATTAAAATAACATTTTTTTGTCAGCTGAGTATAATATACTGAGTATTGATTCAGTTTTAGTAACATCCTACAAAAGATGATAAATTAGAATAATACATATTAATAAAGAATGAGTTTATACTTTTACTCTAATTATATAGGTATGTTCTTCTTTTATTTTTTGGTACTGGGAATCAAATTCATGATCTTAGGCTTGCCAAGCAAGCTCTTATTCCACTGAGCTATAGCCCCAGTCCCTCTAATCATGTTCTTGAATAAAACCTAAAAGTATACAGCTTTAAAATAGATATTGTAGACATAATTCATAAATAATATAATATCTAATGTCAATTTTTTTATAATTCTTAATTTTTCTTTTTCCCTACAGTAAGCCAAATGTTATACATAAATGACAATTAGCATATCATAGCAATACCCACTGCATTTAAGCTAACTTGTAAATAAGCAGGCAAAATTGTTCAACATACACTCTCCGAACACACACAAAGGCTTAGATAAAAAACACACTGGAACAGTTTCGCAAAAGCATCGACAACTTGACAAGGCAGCTATTACCATATTCGCAAGACCTACTCCAGGAAGAGCAGACTCGTGGGTTTTGCCACTCCAACAATTTACAGTGTGCAGTGGATCACTTAAATGTTCAGGCTTCACAGTGCTGATGTCAATAAAGAATTCACTCAAAGGCAGTTCCCCGGAGAGGACTCATCCGCTGAAAAACTTTATGACTTCTGAAAAGTCAGGTTTTTTTTTTTTTTTACTTTCATAATGTTACTTCCAGTTGCAAGATAAATTTAATTTAGCAAATTGAGTTTCACAGCACTTAAATAACCAAAAGATTTATACTTAAATAGCTGCTAATGGTTGTAAAGATGTTAATTCCTTAAGTGGATGAAATGTACCTTTAAATAGGAACAACCTGGACTATATTCTAAAAGTGCCCATGTTGATTTTTTTTTTTATTTTAGAAACATAAAAGTACAAAAACATATTGACAAACAGACACCCATTATCATAGAAAATAGTACAATCACAACTAATCTGTAGACAAGGTGATATGGTCTCAACAGTAGTTGTTGCTTTATCCATTGATATCTTCGAATTGTAGATGTATGGACCCATATATAGACATGCAAATTTAGTCAGACAGTTGATCCT
>PVLD010003793.1:0-136213 GCA_004027595.1 Dinomys branickii | reverse complement strand
GGACTTTCCCACGTCTCGCCCCGGCAGCCTGGTCCGCCCTACCACATCTCCCCCGGCATCTCAGAGAAATACGCCCAGTTTAAACTTCCCAGCCGAGGTTCCGGCATTCACGCTCACCAAGTCTGTCTCGAGCTGGTGGTGTTTATTAAGGAGGTTCGCTCCCTTGCTGCTCACCCGGTCGCCATCTTCCCCGGGTCTCCCATTTCCATACTTAAAACAGCACTGTCATACTTTATGGCCAGAACAGAAATATGTGAAATTTTTTCACAGTATATTAATAATATATACATAGTGTATTTTGTTGGCTTATAAAATAATACCTATTCTTTGAAATTTTATACACTGTAGAAATATCAAATATAAAGGTCTCATTATTCTGGTTAATTATTAACCAGAGTATTATAACATGATTCATGTTAGTGATTTAAATAGTCTTATAAGTATGCACACAAGTATTTTAATTTAAAAGTTTTTAGACTGTATTTAGTCTTTAATCGGAACTTAAATCTGAATTTTAAATATAATTAAAAACCCCTTACTTCTTTCCTGGTTCTTATGGTAGTTTCTTGCATGAACTGAGAAACTGTTTCTTTCATTTTCTCATTATCTTCTTCTCTTTGCTTCTTCTCAAGCAGAGCCTTCAGAAAATAATCATTTCATGTTATAGTTCACATAATTATTAGTAAAGATAACATTAAAAAAGCTAGCCACCTTTTTTAAGAGTTAACATATCACTCTAAACTTTTGGGACGTCTATGCTTGAACTTGCCTCTGTAATGAAAGATATTTATTTTTCTTAACCACACCTACCAGTGTCCTAATTTCTTCTTTCCCCTCATACTGAAGATTGAGCCCAGAGTCTCTTGAGTATTGGGCAAGCACTCTGACACTGAGGTATATCCTTGGGCCAGAATTTTGAAGTCAGTCTTGCTAAATTACCCAGGCTGGACTCAAACTTGCGTTTCTCTTGCCTCAGTTCCCTGAATAGCAGGATTATAGATGGGCACCAATATATAGCACCCAGATTAAGAAAATAAATTCTTCTTTGGCATTTATTTCAGCCAGCATTGCTATCAATCTTCTAATCTCTATAGATTTTAGAACTATTTTTGAATTTTCCTTTTCTTTTAAGCCTCTGTACAAACTAAGCCATCATATCTATGTCTGATATTCTTAAGAAAATCTCTTGTACTTCCTTTTTATAAATATACTATTTGATATCATTCAAATTATTCTCCTCTTTACCTCACACTTGGAGAGCACAGCTTTTGTCTCTGTGATGCATTAATGATAGACCACTCGAGACTCAGTTCTTGGTTTTCTTCTCTACTGAGCTATGTCCATCCTTGGGTAATCTAATCAAATATCCTGATTTTAAATATCATTTCAATGCTGACAATTTCCAAATTCACATCTCAAATCAAAACACTTGAGTTGGGAACTCACAAAATCCACACAGACCAAGAACAAGTGATGCTGCTGCAGCAGTAATCAAAACACTAAAACAAAAAATCCAGGACCAGATGGATTTACAAGTGGTCTACCAAAGTTTTAGAAAATTAACATGAATATGCCTCAAAATATTCCACGCAATAGAAAGAGAAGGCATCCTCTAAAATTCCTTCTATAAAGCCAGTATTAAACTGATACCAAAACCATGTGAGGATTCAACAAAAAAAGGGAAAACTTCAGACTAATATCCTTGAGAACACAGACACAAAAATCCTCAATAAGATCCTAACAGAAATGAGCACCACATCAAAAAGATCATACACCATGACAATGTTAGTTTTACCTAAGAGAGGCAAGGATGGTTCAACACACATAAATTAATAAAAGTAATATATCACATGAATAGAATCATAGGTAAAAGTCACATGATCATCTCAACAGATGCAGAAAAGCCTTTGACAAAATCCAGTACCCAAAATCCAAAACCAAAAGCCCATATCACACTGAGGGGGAAAACAAAGAATTACCTCTAAAGTCTGGAGTAAGACAGGATGTTACTCTCATCACTCTTGTTCAAAATAGTTTTTGAGACTTTAGTAAGAGAAAGAACTAAAAGGAATACAAACAGTACGAGAAGAACTCAAATCATCCCTATTTGCAGATGATATGATTCTGTACACATACAAGACACAAAAAACTCTACCAGAAGTCTTTTATTTCTGATAAACAAATTCAGCCAAGTGGCTGGATAAAAAATCAGTACACAAAAATCTATTGCATTATTGTCCTCTAATTATGAACTCACCAAGAAAGAAATCAGGAAAACTACTCCCTTCACAATCACTTTTAAACAATAAAAATATTTAGGAATCAACCTAGCCACAGAAGTGAAAGGCCACTAATTGCAGAATTCTTAAGAAATTGAAGATGACTTTAGAAAATGAGAAGACATTCCTTGCTCTTGCATTGGCCGAATATTATTGACATAGCCATACTATTGATAGCAATCTACAGATTCAATGGATTCAAAAATATTCTTCACAGAGCTAGAGAAAAAGCAATATGCAATTTTACTGGGAACCAGAAAAGACGCAGAGTAGCCAAAGCAATCCTAACAAAAACAGCAATGCTGGAGACCTCACTGTAACCTGAACTTCAAGCTGCACCCTAAAGCCACTGCAACAAAAGCAACACAGTACTAGGACAAAAACAGGAATGTAGACCAATGGAACAGCATAGGACACAAAAATGAACCCAAGTACCTACAGACAACTTATTTTTGGCAAAGGGCCAAAACCATGTGGTAGAAGAAAGAGTCTTCACACCAAATGGTGCTGGGAAAACTACACGAGAAAATAAGCAAAAACCTGAAACCATGTCTCACTCCATACTAAAATCATGAATTTCTTTTTTTTTTTTTTTTTTGGCGGTACCGGGGATCAAACTCAGGACCCTGCGCTTGCTAGGCAAGCGCTTATTCCACTGAGCTATATCCCCAGCTCCTCCATACTAAAATCAAATCAGAATGGATCTAAGACTTAGATATAAAACCAGAAACACCGAAACTGCTCAGAGACATTAGGAAGTCACTTGAAGCCACAGGAACAGACAAAGATCCTGAACAGGTCTCTCAAAGTACGGGACACAGTATTAAGAATCAACAAAGGGGTTTACATCAAATTAAAAAGTTTTGGCACAGCAAAGGCAACAACAGAGTGAAGACACAACCCACTGATGGGAGCAAATTTTTGCTAGTTATTCTTCTACTAGAAGAGTACTGTAATATGTAGAATATATAAGACCTTAAGTGAACTCCCATAAAATAACAAACCCAATTAAAACATGAGCAAATACACTATGCTAGATTGTACTTCCTGCTTGCATGATTGGTTAAGAAAATCTGTGAACAAGTAAGTGAAGATGGGACCCTTCTAACAATTAAATAATATGACATGATCGAGTTTAATAGTGTAGCCATAGGGTCATGTAGAACTTAGAGGAGATCTCAGGGGATAGGCAGTGCGTGTCCCTGCTACTGTCTCTGTCTTTCGTGCCCTATCCAAGATCTTTATTTTAGTGACCTGATGCCAAGAATGCCTGCACAAGGAGGCTCCAGATGGCAGATCAACAATTTTGCTCTTTCCTTATTTTTACTAGTTAACTGAGGTGGTTAGAATAATTCCCAAGCATATTAAGTCTATTGTGTATAACCTTGTATCTTTTGTTGTCCTGGGAATCAAACGTATGGCTTTATGCATCTTAGGAAAGCATTCTACCACTGACAAACCAATAGCCAAGATCATACTAAACAGTCAAAAACTGAAAGCTTTCACTCTAAAATCAGGAAGAAGATATGTGTGTCCACTATCACCACCACTTCTATCCAATATAGTTTTGGAAACATTAGCTACAGCAATTAGGTATGAGACAGAAAGAAGGAATAAGGATATGAAAGGAAGATGTTAAATTATTATTTGTCAATGACATAATACTCTATTGTTATGGTTGATACATTGTGTCAACTTGGAGAGTCCAGACGTTTGGCTGAGTGACTCAGCAGGAAGCCAGGCTGCTTACTTTGTACACATCCTGAGCCTGTGGAAGAGGAGGGCATGGACACTGCGTGAGAGCTACACGCCCCCTGGGTGGGGGTAGGCTGTTTACAATGTAAGGGAAGAAAAGAGACTGCTTGCAGACATTCCTCCCTTTTGCTCTGGTTCTTTTTGCTGTGCTCTACTGCCATGAACAGTTTGCCTTCTGCGGTGTGTCACTCTGCCTCAGAACCAGCCAAGTATAGACTGAAACCTCCACAAACTGTAAGCTAAATAAACCTTTCCTTCCTTAACTTTGGGCATTGGGTATTTTGTCTCAGCAATGAGAAAAAAGTAACTAAGACATCTATATAGTCAATACTAAAAAATCAACAGCATTCCTGTACATAAGCATTTAACTTTCTCAATCTGGCTATTTTCACATATCATGGTTTCTAGCTTCATCTATTGTTGCAAACAGCATGACTTTGGTCTCCTTTATGGCTGAATGATATTCTCCTGGGTATATATAGCACATTTTCTTTATCCATTCATCTGGTAATGGCATTTTAGGCTGTTTCTACAGCATGGTAAGAGGCTTGGTAATTGTTTTTTTATAGTTTTTAATATTCTTTTGCTGTGAAATTTGGGCAATTTGAGTATATGCCTTGTAGATGTTCTTTTCTGGTGTGTGTGTGTGTGTATGTGTGTGTGCGCGTGCGCCTATCTTAATGTACATTCTGTATAGGGTGTGTGTGTGTGTGTGTGTGTGTGTGTGTGTGTGTGTGTGTGTGCCTATCTTAATGTACATTCTGTATAGGGTAAGCAGGCCCAGGACTTTCTGGAGCCTGGGGTCAGAGTTCTCTTGTAGCCGGCGGCTGGGGCTTTTCTCTCCCGCCTGTGCACTGTCAGTCAGTACGCTGGGCCCAAGCTGACTCTTACAGAGGGTGCCTTTTGTATCCCCAGGGAGAAGTGGCTATTGTACCTTGGTGACATAAAATATGCGGCAGTTTCTGTTCTTCCATGCAAGCTACCCAGGAGTGGGGGCTTCTGAAGATGGCACCCCAGCGTGACACTAGCTCCATTTCCCGCAGAGTCTACCAAGACAAAGGGGGTTTCTGAGATGGCTCTGTGTCCTGGCTGGGTCTATAACCATGGGGAACTGCTGAGAATGACCTTACCTGCACGCAGTCACTGTTTGGCGGTGCATCTGTCCAGGAGCATCCCTAAGAGTTACACGAAGATTGTCTTTTGCAGCCTCGCCCAGGAGGGGACCCCACTTGCACTAGGCTGCCGCGATCGGCAGGTGTGTCCTTTTGTCATCTCAGTTATTTTTCTACGTATCAGCATTCCTGAGTTTGACTTGGCTGCCAGCTTGCTCAGCTGTCCCAGTGATGCGCTATGGTGCCCTCAGGCAGTGTGCACTTACTGATGAGGGTGAGCATTTCAGAGCAACTTGGGAGTGTTGCTGCCTTTAGTATGCCATGGTCTGGAAGTCCCTCAGTCAATAACCCTTTGGAGGTAAATTTACCCTGTCAGTTAAGGTTCTGCTCTATTACTGTAATTCTGTAGGTGACGAATAAACAAAGATGAATAATATTCACCTGATTCAGTCTGACTGAAAGCATACACAGTGGTAAAGTGCTGTGATAGATTTTTCAAGAAGTATGAGGCTATAAGGGATAATGATTAGTTACACAGGGGCTAGGAGCATAAGAAAAATCTGATATTAAAATATTAACTTTGAAAGAGGGTTGACATTTTATCACATGTTATGACACTAAGTCTTACCATTCAAAACATAGCATGTCTATTTAATGGAGTGCATAGAACGTTTATTTTCATGCATTTACTCTGGAACTATTGATGCCTTTTCTATAAGGTCACATGGGAGAGTGTACAGCACTTTATTTATTTATAAACATATTTATTATTTTTCTTACCTGGCTTTTTTGAAGGTTAGCTTCTTCCAAGAGTTGCATGCTACCTCTGGCTCTTGAAATAGCCTCGTATTTTTCATTTTCTAATTCATTGCACTTTGCTGTTAGGTCCCTGGTCTGCTTTTCCAGATGTATTTTTTCTGATCTTAATCGGTCAGCTTCTTGGACTGTCATGCATAATCTAGAAATTAATAATTATATTGTGGAAGTTCAGTATTTTCTAAAGGGAAGGAGGGAGAGAAGAGCTTTGCTGAGGCTCTATTACAGGGCAGATGTTAATACCAGTAACTTTCACATGTATTTTCTCATTTGGTCATTACTAATGTTCTGCAAAGTTGGTTTATTATCTGTATTTTAAAGAACAAACATACCCAGAAAGGTTTCAGATTTAATTAAGGTCATGGGTATACAGTGATAGGGTTGAGACTGAGCCTACATATCTGACTGTAATTAAAGTAATATTATCTAATATAGTCATATGACAATATTATAGTCTGTATAGCCTTGAAGATTGAGTTGTTCTTCCTGTTTATATGGTCTTCTTTTTCTTTATTGTCTGGCTACCCTTTTTCACCTGCCCAGGAATGCCATGTGATTTACTAATAAATATGTTTGAATATTTTCCTCCAGGTTCACAGAATCATACACATATATACGCATGCCTACTGATACACACACAGCATAAATGCATTGATTCATAGGCTTCCGAAGACAGATTTATCTTATAAAACTTAAAATCATAGTATATACTCTTTCCTCACTATCTTACAAAATTCCATCAAGCAGTCCATCCAAAAGTTCCTTTTCCTAGTCTGATGGATTTAACCTCACTGCACTGTTCGTTTGTATTTTCCTGACTACATACTGGGGAGTATAAGCACATCCTGTCACAGTGGTAAGCTACGTGGAATTTCCTCTTCATCTTCTCGGCTACTGTTTCTCTGAGGAGCTGTTTACTTGCCCCTTACTAAGACCTCCGAGTACTACCGCTGTTAGCCCTTGCTCTGTCCTTTATGTTACAACGATTCTTTATCGAACCTTACTTTTTATTGTTCTTGTTGCCTACTGCTTTGTAGGAAATCTTTACTATACTGAAAATCCAATACAGATAAATTTGATAATTTTAACTGCAGGGATTTTAGTTTTTATAAAGATGATCGTCCTCATAAAAATGTATTACCAAGAAACTTACCTTTCATTATAGTCCTTTGTCATACTATATGACTTTAAAACTATATATTTTCCCTTGATAAAATAAAATTTAAAATGAATAAAGCCAGTTCACAGTTATTTACCATATACATAAAAACTGCCCTAAGCTGGGTGTGGTGGTGCACACCTGTAATCTAGCACTTGGGAGGCTGAGGCAGGAAGATCACTGTGAGTTTGCGGGCAGCTTGGGCTACACAGTGAGCGTAAACCAGCCTGAATACATAGCAAGTTTGTTTGTCTAAACAAACAACAACAACAATAAAAACTTCCCTATATAGAACTGATAAAAAAAATTAACATACTTTCATTTGGTCAATAGAAATACTTTTAGAAACTCAGAAATTAATTTGAAAACATTTAACAATAATTATTTTGTAACAAGTGATAGACATAATCACGGAAATTATTCAAGGTCTATTCTTTGAACTATTTTATTGTATCCTCTTCTTCCTTGTTTTATTTCACTGAGCTCATTTGGACTGGAAAACATACCTTTAACTCCAGGAATAATTATGATTTATTAGTCCTCTAAGTACATTTCTTTCAAATACCAATAAATTTTATTAAAAGACAAAAGAAGTCAACAGAATTTTTCATTTATAGGAGTCTGTCTTTAGTCTGAAAGGGGAAGATTTGAGACAATAAAATAGTAAACTTTATGTGAGGCCTTTTACATATTATCTTCCTTAACCTTAACAAAAATTCCATAGCTAAGTAAGTTAACTTTTCCAAGACACAAAGATAGTATGTACGGGAACCAAGAGTCAAAACTGTTCTGTTTGCTGTTAAATCTCAAAATCTTTGTACTCCAGCAATTTATATTCTTATCTATAGACATCCTCATTTTTAAAAATCATAAAATTAATATTCATTATTAGTTTTCTCATATAGCCCCAGCTAAAGAAGTTATAAAACTCATGAAATTAAAAAAATTAATAAAACTAAAATTCAACTTTATCTTATTTCCAAGACCCTCTACATTTTATCCAATCATATTTTATCAGTAATCTCTGAATCCAGACTTCTATTGTATTTATAATCAAACCCATATTCTAGCATCTTAGGTTTAAAATTTCATATATTCTATTTTGCTTAGGAGTAGAGATGGGAAACAAAATGCAAACAATGGTTAAAATGAAAATCACTTCTCACTGGTCACCTAAATGAAGGTTTTTTCCTTGTATTTGCATATCGTTATTTTACAATAAATACAGAAAGTACAGAGGGGCAGGTTAAAGCAATTCTCATTTACCTCCCATCTTACTTAACGTGCACTTATAAACCAGCAGTTTCTCCTGCCATTCTGTGTGCCCCTTAATCATTCTAAAAGCAGGAATGGGTTTGGGGTCTTCCTTTAGAAAGTGCAAAGAAATCACTTATGCTCTTCAAATGTTTATGGCATTTGGAAAGATCATAAACAATAACTTAAAAATCCAATATTAAGTATTTATTGATGCACAGTCCGTGGAACAAAGATGATCATCACACCATGCACAGAAAAGCCAAAACCCCCAAAATCTCAAACCCTTTCATTAGCCACAAATAAATAGCTAAAATCAATTAGTTCTTAACTTGCTATGAACAAACTAATTACATTTATTACCATGTTGGAAAAAAGGCAAAAAAAGAAGTTCAGAGACTGATGTTTTTCTGGCCATACAACAAACTAGCCACAGCTCGATCTGTAACTAGAACTGCTACACTCAGATCAGTAACATATTTCAGTATATAAATCATAACGTGAATTCACAGGCTGTGACCATTTTATCTCTGAAGTATGACTAATAACAATTTTCTCAGGAAGCAGTGAGTAAGGAACAGGAAACAACAATAAAAACAACATCATTCCCCTTCTGGGTATTTTCCCAGAAGATAGAAAACATCATACCACAGCGATGTATGTGCACCCTTGTTCACAGCGGTGCAATTTGTAATTGCTAAATTGTGGAAGCAACGCAAATGTCCGTCCACTGAAGACTGTCTAAAAATTGTGGTACTTTTATATAATGGAGTATTACTCAGCTATAAAGAAAGATAAACTCGAGGCTTTTATAGGTAAACAGTCACAACTAGAGACCATACTCATAAGTGAAATAAATCAGACCTCCATGTATAAGCAATGTACTGTCACTAGTGTAAGAACCTGAAAGAGTGAATAAAAACTAGGAGGTATGACAGACATTGTGAAATGAAAGGAAAATGCTCAAAAGTAAGGGGCAACTGGAGTGTGGGAAAGGAGAAGGGAAAGAAGGGAAAATCATGTATGTATGTATATATAGGATAGCTAACAGTTGTACTCCTGTCTTCTGTTACTTTACTGAAGGGAAAGTTGATGATTACTTATTTGATGATCACTGCATGTCTCTATTTGTTTTCCTGAGAAACCACTTTGAAGATATCAATACATAATACAACAACCATTGTCAATTTCCTACCACTTTGTCTGAAACTCTGCATTGTTTGTATTGTTCTTATGCTATTTTGTAAATGGATGTCTCTTTATTAATATGTTTTCCCTCTTCTTTTATTTTTAAATTTAAAAATTACATAAATAAATAAACATTTCCCTTGGAGGGTGAGCAAAAACAACAAGACAGCGATTTGGGGTAACACTACAGAACATATTTAGAAAGTAGTCCAGACCTTCAAGTATAACAAAGATTACTACATTCCTTCAGAAAACTTCAGGGAAAGCCTCTGTAATGATTTCCCAAGTACTTTTTTTCTCTTGTGTATTTATTTAGTAACAAGAAAAAATATGTAATTTTTACCCAACTTCACTAGTCTCCTCATTCTCACTTCAAAATGTAGTTTGATTTTCAGATGGACTAAAATTGACTATGATTGCTTTGGGTGAAAATAATAATAAATATTATTTAAATTAGTAAACAATAACTTCCTTAGATGTGAAAAAAACTTTTTTTGTTTAATGCACGCCTTTTATGATTTTATTCTTTTGGGGAGAACTGGTTCAAAACCTTTGTTCCCCAATTGTCAGTAAACTGGTTTATATCTCATGCATTGGATCATTTTTGAGTAAGCTCACATCTGCCAGAGTTTATGTGTGGAATTCTGAGAAGCCTAAGTTAAAAATATTTACCCCTCAGAGAAATTTATTTCTGCTTCTTCTGTCTGCCGGGACTCACTACCAACCTCCTGCCACTGTAGTTTCGGCTGCAGGTCTCCACATGAGAGGCTGCCCAAATCTGAGCCCAGCGCATGTGAGAGGAGGCCTACAGTTAGCCATTCTCAGAGAGACTATAATGGTTATCACAGTCTTTTTTTTTTTTTCTTCTAGTATTTGGCAAATGGGAAATAGTTTTCCATATTGGCTGTATTTGCTAAGAGGTAAATATTTTTTCCTATTTTAGCCTTTCTATAAAGGTTGTAATTCCTAGGCTTCATGTTAAGGCAGGTTGGGATTTAGCTAGCTAGAACACTATGTAGCCCCAGCCCTGGCTTCTCTGTTTATTTATCACACTGATTTTAGCTCCTTGCTTAGTCTGTTTGCTTATCTACACCCTGGGGATACATCTTACATTTAAATGCTCAATTTATAATACAGATGTTTGTTTTAATTTACCATATATATGTTAACATCAAAGGTTTTTTCCCCAGAATATTTAGCGTATTATGCGACTGAAATAGTCTGTCCAACCATAAGGAATCCTTATTTTGTTCCCCTCCATTTCTTTTTCTTTATTTTAAAGAGAGTAGCAAATGAGACACGAACAAAAACTAGAACAATAGCAGCATATCATTATTACAAATAAAAACAAAGCAAGAACATTTAAAGAGATACAGGGATGCAAGATAAAATAATATGAATTAACAGTGGTTGTTTTTTTTTTTTTTTTTTTTTTTTTGCGGTACTGGGGATCGAACTCAGGACCCTGCGCTTGCTAGGCAAGCGCTTATTCCACTGAGCTATACCCCAGCCCCCAACAGTGGTTGTTATATTACACATTGCTATTCTCAACTACGTTGCTCAGATGACGAGATGTAAGAAAGGAAGATTGTTCAAACCATTAAAGAGAATAAGAAAATAATTGTTAGATTAAAACATTAGAGCTAAAACAGAGTATCACTAGACAAGATAGTAGAAATTCACCATGGTAATTCCATTGCATATTGCTACCTTCACATCAGTTGCCCAGATTACCAGACACAAGCATGCAAAATTGATCAGAACATAAAAAATTTTAAGCGTTAACCATTCCTTTCAATATACCATCAGACCTCAGCAATACAATTACAGCTATTTATATATATATATATATATATATATATATTTATATTTTGCCTTCCTTCTTTTTTTCTTCTTTCCTATTCTACCATCTATTGTACGTCTTGAGTTTTACTTACTCTTTCAGTTACCTACACCAAGGAGACAGTACGATGTTTACACACGTGGGTGCGATTTATCTCACTTATGAGTAAGGTTGCATCCATTTTCCTACCCAAGTCTTGAGTTTATCTTTTTTTATAGCCGAGTAATACTCCATTGTATAAAAATACGACATCTTTTTTATCCATTCCTCAGTGGATGGGCATCTGGGTTGCTTCCAAGATTTAGCTATAACAAACTGCTGCTATGGATATGGGTGCACATATATCGCTGTGGTATGATGTCTTTAATTCTTCTGGGAAAATACCCAGAAGGGGACAAGATGGGTTAAATGGGACCTCCAATCCTAGTTTTGTGAGGAATCTCCACACTGATTTCCATAGTGGTTGTTCCCCTCCTTTCTAACCTGTGGTACTAAGTTGTTGTTCACCTAAACACCTACTTCAGAACTTGAAGACAGATGCGGGTGGGAAATGACATCTACGTGCGCCTTTTGTCTGCCTTTGTACAGATGATAATGGACTTACTTGGTCCCTGTGCTCCTAGGAAAAAAAAAAGATGGCCAAGCAATTTCCCTACATTTGTTTTCCAAAACCCTCTGTCTTGAATTCCAGAAAAATGTTAACCGCGGAGGATAACCCTGCTTTACATATCCCAAGTAAGGCCCACCCCAACGTTTGTCATGTTTCCCTAACACTCATGTATGTCTCAATTTTCTGTTTGCCTGAACATAAACTAACACCCGCTTCTCTAATTTTTAAACATTTTTCATTAGTATTTTCTCTACTGCAGTATCTTCAATAAATGATCTCCTAAACTTACGTGGTGCATCTAGTCTTTCACTGTACTGGAGTCCTTATTCAACCAAACCTTGAAAGGAAAGGAAATGTTACAATTCCACTTTTCATTCACTTTCACACTGTTCCCTTTCACTCTTTCACCACCCCTCCATACTCTATAGTAATCTATCTTTTAAAAAGTCTGCAGTCTGGGAAGTCAATATTTCCTGAAGAAAGAACAAAAAAGTGATTTTTATGCTAAGTATATAAAGATATATAAACCTGTCTGCATTCTTTAGGAAATAAGGGTGAAATCACGAACACAAATTCAGGTTGATAGTGGCAGCCAAACAACATCCAACTGTAATGTCAAGTAACCCTTTTAAGAGTTCAAGCATATATGTGGGCGTGGTGGCACGTGCCTGTAATCCCAGTACTTGGGAGGCTGAGGCAGGAGGATCATGGTGAGTTAAGAGGCCAGCCTGGGCTACACAGGAAATTCAAAGTGAGACCCCGTCTCAAAAAAAAAAGTTTAAGCATATCTATTAATGAGAATATTCTAAGTATTTATTTCTCTTTGAACACCCTATACACACTGTAGCATCCACTGGCCAATTTTCCCTACTGAGAATGATTAAAGGAGCATGACAAACATTTAATAACGTGTGATTTACAATGTATTTTGCATTATTTCAACTGACTAATATAATTTAGGGACCTCCCCTTGTCCTCTACAGACACAAAGATCAGGCGTGACTGGAGGCCGGCCACGGCTAGAGCCCAGAAGCTCTCACACCGTACTCAGCGGTACTCAGAACGTGTTTCCTCTGTGGGTGTGCAAGTCCCCCTCAGGAGGGAATGTTAAAGACTTTCTTATGATGCACGGAACATTGTACTCAGTTACACTGGGATAGATTTCAATTTTCTGGGACCTTGCTCTGTTACTCCTGCTCCCAAGCACGGTGTAGCCGTGGCTGCTCCTTTGAGACATGCCCTCTGCAGAATTATTCCCTCCCTTTGCTCTTTGCAAGGGCATCTCCCATCCCCTTGCTGGCATTCTAAATTTTAAACAGAAGCCACATCTAAATGATTAAGACATTAACTGTTATCAACCTTTCTTTATATTTACAGAGCTCAGACATCTGGTGACTTTCAGATTACATACGTAATGTCCTTCCTTATTCTTTAGTTCTGTACATCACTTAACATGAAGCATGGAGACTGCTGTGAGGTTTAACGTGCCGAAAAGCAATATGTGTGCAACTAAGCCAGGAGGTCAAGGTCAACTGCAACGTTTGGGCCAAAGCAAAGAAAGAGCAAAGAGGAGGCACATGGTCTAGGTGAGAAGGACACTTATTTCCTGCGCACTGCTCCTTCCTCCTTTCCCAGTGTATAAACGCCCTCCCTCGTATCTGAGTTCCCCAGGACGCGGGTCTGAGGCAACAGCCCCCCTCTCCACCTTCTCAAGATGCCCTCAGATAAAACCGATTTCCTTCTCACCGACACTTGTCTCCTGAGTACTGGCTTTTGAGTGGAGAGCAGCTGGACCTGGGCCTGGTAACAAATTGAGCATGAGTTTCAAGTATGCTGAGCATATGCCTCCTACATCCTGTTCAAAACAAAACTGCCCAGAACTAACATTATAAAAATTCCTACATAATTTTAAAGTAAAAATTATACAATTATACCTAAAAATTATTGTAATTCACCATTTTGTTTTTCTCCTCAAACTGAATTATTATTGATTCCTTCAGGGGTTAAACCTATTTTCTCCTGCCAATTGAAATACTCTAAATCTTATACAATAAATTCTTAGCATGAAAGAGGCACATGAAAATGGGAAGGAGGGATATACTTTATCAGTTTTATTATAACTACTGTGTCAACCAGTAAGATTTTATTAAGCATAGAAATTACTCATTTTATAACAAAATTACCAAAGCACTTGAAAAGTATTTTTCATATTTCATGTTACCATGGGGAATATAAAGGAATATTATGACTAAAATTTTAAATATCAAAAATATTGCTATATTCTGTCAATCTTTAAAAACATTTTTAATCTGATGATTTACAAATCCAATCATTAAAGTAACAGATTGAGAAGACAACAAATTTTTCGCTTGTACTTATAGATATTACCCCAAAATATTCAACTGAGACCTAAAACAAGGCAACTTTTTAGTGTGCAAAAAATTACTCCCTATCTTTCAAAAACGACAACTATAGTCTAAAGACATATTCACCTTACATAAACAGATGCTCATCACCTAACCTGAAGTCATGTTGCTTAGTAGGCACAAAGAAAATCGATTAAGGAGGAAACATTGAGGCAGCACTCCGATAGACCCATGGTCAATACCCAGTGCTCTGCAACTATGACAGCAACGGGGTGGAGACATTTTGGTGGTTACAATGGCCGGAAGCACAGCTAGAATTTAGGGTTTGGTGTTAAGGGGGCTAAATATCCCACTATTAGCATGTAACTTAAAGTTAACAGTTGTCTAACTCAATAGGTCAGTTCACACAGTGCTGCTGAAAAATATAACACTGCATCAACTGATGGTGGCTAGAAGGCAGAGATCAGTGATGGGAAAAAGAATAAGAAAGGCCAGGGATATTCCAGTTTCCAAAGACACAAGGAGAGTGCCGGGGAGCAGCTTGACTTCTAGGGACCAACAAGGCTGGGGAGCAAGCTTCAGTTTGCAGGGCTTTCCGGACACATTGAGCCCTACATGCAAACTGAATCTACAATTCCACTCCTGCAGCTAGTCCCTTCAGGGTTTACAGCCCATGTTTCCTAAAAAAAATAGTTTCAAAAACTGACATTCTTTTACTTTCATTGCCTTCTCTTTCAGTGGTTTCTTTCTTCTGTCACAGAATTATTAATAAAAATATAGAGTTTGGGGGGGCTTGAGGCAGTATCAACTTTTTTCTGATAATATAATTTAACATTTTTAACTGCTCTTCAGAAGAAAGGACTTTACATGCCTAAAGATCCGTTCAATTCAGCCCAAAACCTGGCCACTCAAAAGGAATGCAAATGAAGGTGCTTTAGTATTGAACAAAACCATGGATTCTAAGTTTTACTTCTTAAAAAAACTATTGGACTAAATTTGGCACAAGCGTTCTCTTTCAAATTTATGATATGAATTAAGGTACTTTGTAAAGGGGTTGACTCATTAAACAAATAATTTTTGGAATATGTTCAAAGTGAGACAATCTTTAATATAATTTTTAAAGTAAGTACAGAAATCAGATTACATCTATGGTTATAGTTGATTTAGCCCAATAAATGTATGTTCTAATATCATAAATTAAAGCTCTACTGTAGCATATACTTTGAAGAACATAGATAAAGCTACTAAATTTACAAATTTACCTTGCTTCTAGTTGTTTTATATTAGATTGTAATTGTTGTAAGCGCCTATCTGATGCTTCCTCTCTTCCTTGGGCAGACACCATGTCCTCCTCCTAGAAGACAAGGAAACTGCAAGCTTACCTCAAGTATTTAAAAATTATTACAACAACTTCTACCATAAAGAAAGTAATTAATACTGTAAAGTTACTGTGCTGATAGAATTTTAATATGTAAATTTTTTAAAGCAATATAATAAAAAAGGGGAAAAACTTCACCATCAAAAACATAGTAAATAATCAAAACATTTATTGCATATAGATTTCTACCAGTTTTTCAAACAGTTCCCATAATGTAAGTCTCACAAGACAGAGGTGCATGTGTAGAAAATCTGCTTTTAAGATATATTCTATTAATTGTGTTATAATATTTCTCGCTGTCCATCAAAATAATCTTTGGGATATCACCTTTGATGTAGTGATGATTTCTTTTTTTTTTTTGGCGGTACTGGGGATCGAACTCAGGACTCTGCGCTTGCTAGGCAGGCGCTTATTCCACTGAGCTATATCCCCAGCCCCTGTAGTGATGATTGCAAATATGAATAGATTTATATTAGTATCATCTTCCAAGAAAAAATTCTCTGTTCTTTCCTGCCTGCTTTCATTAAATATTTTCATTTTAATTTCTCTATTGCTCTTAACTTTATTTCTTTGAATTATTTTGTTGCTATAAACATTAGAATATGCTCTTTAAATTCCTATTTATTTAGATTAATATCAAGTTAATTCACATAATGTACTGAAACCTAGCAATATTTCTATGTATGTAAGTGCTACTTTCATCATGTATCTGTACACTTCAAAAATTCATCATTAAATACTGTTAATTTTGCTGTAAGTAGTCATATCTTTTAAAGACAGTAAGTGAAAAATGCACATCATGATTTCTTACCATTTGTTGCTCTTAGGTGCCATATAGTAACTATTTCCTTTTTAGTTTCTAAAATCTTCCTTTAGAATTTTTTAAAATTCAGGCCTGCCAGGCAGAAATTCTGTTTTTGTTTATATAACCATGTCTTTGTTTTAACCTCAATTTTGGGAACTTAGTTTTATTGGAGATAGAATTCTTAGCTTTTTTTTTTTTTTGGTTTGTTTTCCTTTAGTACTTAGGATATAGTACAAAAAATGGTACCAGAGAAATGGTGTCATTGCTCTCACTACACCCAACCACATGATTTAGGATTCTTTGTAAATAGTTCATGGAAGACTTTGGAAAGGTTTGGATATGCTGGCTAGAGAAGCCCTAGAAGAATATAAGTCCAGCTTGATGGGAGATTCTGGTTGGAGCACAGAAGACCAGAATGCAGAGAGAAATGAAGACAGTAAAGGCCAGGCTCAGAAGGTAGTAGTTGGGAACAAGGACTCCAATAGGAGTTGGACTGGAGGCTATGCATGTTACACTCAGACAGAAACATATGTCTATAGTTTGCCCATTTCCTGAGAATTTATGGGTTACTGAGATTAGGGGTGATAGCCTAATTAATTTGGTGGAGGAAATTTCAAAGTAGCCCAATAGGCTGTGGCATGGGTACTGCTGGTTGCCTTCTGGCCAATCAACAGTGAAAATATGGAGCACATATTAGAGCCAAAAATTGTGAGGAAAAAAAAAAAGATCCTTCATAGTTGGGGCCACAGAGAACTTGGTTGCTGAAAAGATTAGAATACAAAAAAAAGCCAAGTACTTCGCATCAGAACAATAGGAAAGATGGCGTCAGTAAGACCCCACCCTTTGCTGGCACAGGGGTACAGAGCTGTTCAGCTGTCCTCTGAAATGAGAACTTCAGGATGCCTGCTCACTTAGGGCTGCTTAGGGAAAAGTTTCCCCAAGTTGAGCCATTCAGGCACTCAGAGACCTCTGCAGTTATTATTGAAGGACTCCTGGCTGCTGCTCAAGCATGGGGCAGACCTTGGCATCATCTATGTGGTACGGCTTTTACCAAAAACTGTGCCAGTGAAGCTGAAAGTGTAGTGGAGACTGTAGAAGTTGGAGATGCCAGAAATTTGGAGTATCTTATAAGGAAAACCATGGGTGGTGAGTAAGGCACCCCAAAAGAGAGACTGTGAGGGCTGCAATAAGCAATGCTGTAGGGATGGGCTTCCTAAGCCTCTGGAGTTTTTACCATAACTTGCCCTGGTTACTAGACCCACAGATACGGGATTTAATGTCTGTATTGCTAGGTTGTGGCCTTATTTTAATATAATTTCTTTCTGTCCCTCTATTTCTTTCTTTAGGAATGGAAATATTTATCTTGTGTCACTGTATATTGGATGTAATATTTTTTAAAGCTTTACAGGGGATCTTAACCAAGAGTTTGCCTTGTGTCTCACAGAAGACTTTGGATTGGAATTTTTCAGCGATGCTAGAACTGTTAAGATTTTGGCTGATTCTTACAGATGGACTAAATGCATTTTACTTAATGAGAAGGACGTGAGCCTTTCGGGGGGCCAGGGGTGGAACACTATTGTTTAGATATCAAATGTTCCCCAAAGGCCTTATGTGTTTGCAAGATGACTGGATCACAGATGCCCTGTACTCATCAGAACATTAACCCAGTGATGCATCAGCAGCTAAACATGTTACAATGTGGGGCCTTAGCAAAAGTGGGTCACTTAGGGTGGGGGTGACCTGGAAAAGCATATTCTTGTCCTTGGCTCCCTTACATCTCTCTGTTTACGGAAACTGAGTCAAAATACACCTCTCCTTCTTTAAGTTGTGGTGTTAGGTATTGTGTCCAGGGATGGGAAAGTGACTCGTTACAGTTTTTTTTTTCCAATTTGTCAGTTACCTTCCCCTGCCCTTTCTTCCTCCCCTTAATCTCCTTCCTCTTGTCTAATAGTCTCTCTTCTATTATCATGTCATGTTGTTTTTCTTTTTCTAGATTCCACATGTGAGAGAAAATATGTTATACTTGTCTTTCTGAGTTTGGCTTATTCTGCTTAATGTGATGATCTCCAGTTCCATCCATTGTTTTGCAAGTGGCATTTCATTCTTTTTTATGGCCAAATAGTTCTCTGTCTCTTCACATCTATCTATCTATCTATCTATCTATCTATCTATCTATCTATCTATCTATCTATCTACCTATCATCTCATGCTGACTTTAGTTCCTTCAGGTATATGCTGAGGAGAAGTATAGCTAATTCACATGATAGCTTAATGTTTACTTTTTAAAGGAAGCTCCAGTACTGATTTTCATAGTGGCTGTACTAATTTATATTTCTCCTAACTGTATACAAGGATTTTTTTTTCCTGCATATTTATCACCATTAATTATTTTTTGTACTCTTAATGGTAGCCATTCTGACTGGTGTGGGATGGAACCTCAATGTAGTTTTGTGTTACACTTATGTCTTTGATCCATTATGAGTTGATTTTTGCATAGGGTGAGAGATAGGGATCTTATTTCAATCTTCTACATGTGTATATCCAGTTTTCCCACTACCATTTTAAAGAGGGTATTTTTCATCTAATATACATTTTGGTGACTTGTTGAGAATCAGATAACTGTGGCTGTGTAAGTTCATTTTCTGGGTCCTCTGTTCTTTCTACTGGACTACTGGTCTGTTTTTAATGCCAGTACCATGCTGTTTTAATTATTAGAGTTCTTTAATATATTTTAACATGGGATGTTGTGATTGCCTTCCTGGTGACTGACTTGGCTAGTTAGGTTCTTTTGTGCTTCCATATGAACTTGAGAATTGTTTGAGTTCTGTGAAAAATGTCATAGATATTTTGATGGGGTATGTCCATAGTTTGTTGAAGGGTACTCAGCTTTGAATCTTATTGTTTCCCTGTTCAGACCATTTTTCTATTGCTAGTTTCAATTTTTTCCTTTAAAATTGGCTGTCAGTGTCATCATGTGTCTAGAAGTGCTTTTTTTTGTGTGTTTATCCTACTTGAGGCTCATTGGGATGTTTGGATCTGTTAATGTTTTCCAACAAATTTGTGCTGTTTCTAGCCAGTATTTCTTTTTTTACCCCCTTCTTTCCTTTTCCCTTCCTTTGTCAGCTCCAATTATACTACGCTGGATTGGTATAGTCCCACAGTGGCTGTTAAGGTGGAGTTTCAAATTGACCGGCCCTCCCCCAAGGATTAGTGAAGTACACTTTTGGGTGTATCTGGGTGAGTCAGCGGAGGCACAGCTTGGGCTCTATGCCTGTTATCTTACCCCCTTCTCTCTGGTGCTGTTTCTCTGCTCAACTCTGCTGACTATGAACTAAGCCTCTTTGCTCTGTCAGGCTCTTCTGCCTTGATGTCCCTGCCTTGGAGGCAGCTGACTATGGACTGAATCTGCCAGACCATGAGATAATTTAAACCTTTCCTATTTTAAGCTGAATCAGGTTGTGTCCAACAACAGGAAACCTAATACACCCATATATCTCTTCAACATTTTTAACTGTTTTTTGTAAGAGGAAATTTCTGTCCAATTAGATTTTTAAAAATTCCTTGAACACATTTATAATAGCTGGCTTAAAGCTTATTTTTGCTAACTTCAACAGCAGGGCCCACTGAGAGTTTCTACTGACAGCTTCTCCTTTGTCCCCCTAATCCCTTGCCTCATATGTACAGACCATACTTTCATGTCTAGTAAGTTTTGGTTGAAAGCTGGACTTTTCAGATAATACTGTAGTTACATTCGATTTGTTCTTTTGAAGATTATGGTTTTCTAAAATTGTTGTTGAAGTAGGCAATTATCTTGCTTGGACCTGTACTCAGAAATCTGTTCCTCCTATCATATGCAGCAGCTAGGACCCTAGCGAATGCCTCTGTGCCTGCATAATTTGAAAATCATCCACATTTAGGAAGAAGTAGAATTTGCTTTCCTTGTGGTTTTCTTGCTGCTACAGAATCAATTCTAATTTCCCAGCTTTGGGGTCTGACCCTGACACTGCAAATAATAAATCTTCAGTTTCCAGTTGTTCAACTTGTATATACATCTAGAATGTACTCAATCATAAAACAGAACAAACTCAAATATCCAGTTCTAAATATATCTTTCCAGAATAAATTTTCTCAGATTTCTGCCTGATTCTTTATTGAGCTCCATGGGGTTGTTCCCATACCCAATGTGGAGTATCTGGCCATAGCTGTGAGGACTGGAAGAATAATCCGGTCAGTTTTTATTTAACAATACTTATCTCTTTTCTGCTTTGAATGCTTCCAGTGTATAAAAAAATTATCCAGTTTTTATAAATGTTTTCTGTGGGAGGTTTACTGTAATCTCTTCACAAATTTTTCACTATTGGAGATCCATACTTAATTTTTTAGAGATCAGGATATAAGATTAAAAAGTTACAGAGCTAATAAGTGCTTTCAGATGATTGTGCTTTACTGAATTAGGTTAAAGTAGATGGAAATAGAAGACTCCTTATAAAGTTTCTAATATTATAATTTAGATTACTACTTTCAAGTTTTATATTTAAGGATCAATAAAATATTATCTTCTAACAACCTTCAACACCTACACCAAAATAAACATAGAAAATTAAGCCATAAACATCCCATTGTTTTGGAAATAGAAAGTACCTTCTTTTGCATTTGTTCCTGAAGGCCTTCAGTCACTTTTGTTAACTCTTCTACTTTTGCTTCTGCAACTCTCAGGTCTAACTTGGCTTGTCTGAAAAAAGAAAGCAAATTAATGAACAGTGTTCTCAAAAAAAAGAAAAATTAGAAATCTAAATTTGGTACATCATTACTCATGCATACCTAAAATTGGTTCAAAAATTCTGAAATATTACTAACAAAAGGTATGTTAGAGTAAAAAGGAAAAAATTAAAAAAAAAAATTAATATTAACATTTAATTGGATAAATTATTTTAAGCGCTAACCAGTCCAGTTATTTAAATACAGGGCAACCAAAAATTGAATAACTTTGTTAAATTTTTATAAGATAATATAAGAGAAAATAGAAAAATGACAATTTCATCAAATTTAATCAGTAATTTTTCTGTATATGGTATATCTTAAAAGTTTCAATGCCAAATGCAATGTTACAATCTGGACAGTGGTATCTAGTCTCTTTCTGAATTCTTTTTGCATCGTCTTTCTTTGAACAATATATTTTACACTGTTAGTGGTCTTTTCTTTTTGTTCCTGTGGGGGGTGTAATTTCATTAAATATCTAGCCACTAAATGTAATGGAAAAGACGTCAATGACAGATACCTTGTTTGGCATTTTGCTATCCCGTATTTTTCAATTACTTGGTCTATTAGACATCATTAAATTTTGAATGACTTTTGAGCCCCTTATTTTGAATAAATAACAAGTTCCAAATTGTATGGTCCAGGAGGTGTGTATTTTACAATAATATTTTTTCCTCACTTGTTTGATTACAGGATACTGTTATGGTTTGTGTTTAGATGTCCCTCCAAAGCCTCATGTAGTCATAGGGCGGGTTCTAGTTTTTGACTGATCCATGGTCTAATGCTAGGATTATGAGTATGAGTGTCGCACCCACCCTGGGGTAGGGAGCCTGCATACAATATAAGGGAGGGAAAGAAGCTTAGTCCTGCTCCTTTCTTCTTGCTCGTTGCTCTTGCTGTTTTCTGCCACCATAAACAGTCGCCCACTGCCGTGCTAGTTTGCCTTGGAGCCAGCTGAGTATGGACTGAAACTTCCACAAACTGTGAGCTAAATAAACCCTTACTTCCTTAGTTTTGGGCATTGCAATGAGAGAAAAGTAACCAAGACAGAAACTGGTACCAGAGGAGTGGGATCATTGCTGTGAGTATACCTGACCAGGTGGCTCAAGAGCCTTTGGGAATGGCTTGTGTGAAGAGGTTGGAAAGGCTTGGAGATACCACCTGAAAGAGTACAGCTTGTACGTCTTAGGCTGTTCTGTATGGGAGAGTCTGGTCAGAGCTCAGACGACTAGAAATCCTGCCAGTAAACATTGGGCTTCAGAGGTTTCTGCTGGGAAGGGCGGCATTGGCTGTTGGACTCCAGATGGTACAAGTTACGGCTTGGCAAAAAGCTTGTCTGCATTTTGCTCACGTTCAGAGACTTTTCCTGAGAGTGAGATTAAGGGCAGCCAACTAATTAATCTGGCAGAAGAAATTTCAAGGCAGTCAGATATTGGAGCAGTGGCATAGCTATTACTGGGGGCTTTTAGCCAGATTTAGGCTGCCAATGAAGAGCAAAGAGCCCAGAAGGATGATTTAAAATGTCTTAAATTTGGCCAGAAAGGAAGCTCCAGTAAAGCTGTGGACTACAAAGATAAAGTTGACTGCTGAGAAGGAATAGGAGAACATAAAAGTTGGCCTGAGGGCATCACAAGAAGCAGCAAGTCTCCACCCTTTGTAGTCTCAAATCTGTAAAAATTAAAGATTTTGCTTTGAGGAGAAAGTTGCAGAGCACCGTGTTCCAGAATAGTGGCAGGTGCACCAGGTTCCAGAACAGCTGTGGCATAAAAAGTTTCTTCCTCAGAATCAGGTTCAGTGTTCAGCAATTGAGGCACTTGAGTCCTACAACCAAGAGAGAAGCCTGGCTACTGCTCCAGCTGTCAGCGGACCTTGGGATCACCCACATGGTGCTGGAGGTGCACACAGAATGCAAGAGTGCTGAGGTTAGGAAGGCTCCCACCCAGATTTCAGCAGAGGCCTGCGAGGCCAGGCAGTGTGCCTCTGAGGGGCAGTGTGTGAAGCTGAGTGTGAAGTCAAAGGTGCAGTGGAGATCCCCGAAGTGTGAAGAAGCCAGGAATGTGGATTGTCTAAGGAAAGCTGCAAGGAGGAAGCAAAGCAGGCCTAAGAGAGAAGCCATGGGAGCTACAACTACTAGAAGTGCCATAAAGGTGGAGGTACATAGAGCTCACGATTTGCCACAGATTGCCTCACATTTTGCACATGGAGCTACAGGACTTAATGTGTGCCCTGCTGGATTTTGGACTTGCTTTGGTCCCAATGCTTTGTAATCTCCTGCTTGTACCTTTTCGAGTGGTAAATGTTTATCTTGTGCCATTGAATGTTGGAAGTGTTTAACTTTTCATTTGTACAGGAGTTCACAGATAAAGAGTTTGCCTTACATTTTGGAGAAGACTTGGGACTTGTACTTTTTAGCAATGGTAAAACTGTTAGGTCTTTGGCAATTCTTAGAGACAACTAAAATCCTTTCACCTAAAGGGATGTATGTGAGTCCTGGGGTAGGGGCAGCTGTTATGGTTTGTGTCTAGATGTCCCTCCAAAGCCTTGTGCAGTCATGGTGCAGGCTTCTAGGTTTGCTTGATTCATGGTCCAGTGCTGGGATTATGAAGGTAAGTGCTACACCCGCCCTAGAGTGGACAGCCTGCAGACACTACAAGGGAGGGAAAAGGCTTTCTCTCTGCTCACTTCTTTTTGCTCTTATTGCTTTGCTGTTTCCCACCGCCACGCACTGTTCTGTCATGTATGACTCTGCCATGGAGCCAGCTGAGTGTCGACTGAAACCTCCACATACTGTGAGCTAAATAAACCCTTACTTCCCTGGTTTTGGGTGTCAGGTATTTTGTGCCAGCAATGAGAAAAAAGTAACCAAGACAGACACCTTGTTAAATGTTCATCAACTCTATTAACCATCATCCATAGAACTATTATAATCACTGACCACTACTGGAATTTTTAGTTTTGTTTCCTCATTTCAAGTTCTATCATTTCTGTATTAGAAATAGGACAATAAAGAGACATCTTTTCTGCCTTTCAATTTCACAAGACAGACTTTTCCTTTCTAATATGCTAACATTTTTTCCTTTTCTATTTCTTCTTTTGCAGATATTTTGGCACTTCCTTCCTGTTCAGTCTCAGTGTCCCAAATATGTTTACTTTGCATTGTAAAAGGATATCACTGAGTTCTGTAGAAGTATAAAAGTTACATCTAATGAATTTATGATAAGACTTTTTAAGATTATGGTACAAAAATTATAGGTTATTTTTTATGAACACAAATTAGTAAAAAAAAAAAAAACCAGAACTTACTAGATTTCACTAGAAACAAACATCAAAAGCAAATATAATGTTCTAAATAAAAATATACACAAAAAATAGTTGATATAAAACAAACAGATGTACGAATATATCTTGTATAAATAAGAATTGATTCTTTGAGGTTTGATTTTTGTTTATGAACTCTCTGCCTACTCCTAGGTCTTCAAAATTTTTACCTAATTTCTCTTCCAACAGATTTAGAGTTTCTGTTTTAATATTGAGATCTGTGATCTATTTTGACTTGAGTTTGCATGGTGATAGACTTGGGTCTATTCTGAGTCTTTGGCAAGTGGCAAGCCAGTATTTCCAGCACCATTTATTAAAGAGGCTGTCTTTCTTCCAGTGAGCTTGATTGGCCCCTTTGTCGAATATCAGGTGGCTGCCTGTGTTTGTGGTTGTTAGTGCATCTTCCAGCCTTTCCATTGATCCTCAGGTCTATTTTTTAGCCAGTACCAGGTTGATTTTAGTATAGTAGCTTTGTAGTATAATTTCAGGTCAGGGATTGTGATTCCACCTGACTTATCTTTGTTGCCCAGGATTGCTTTTGCTATTCTGGGCCTCTTCTGGTTCCAGATGAATTTAAGGAATGTCTAGGTCTGTGAGGTATGCTAATGGTAGTTTAACGGGAATTGCATTGAATCTGTATAACAATTTTGGTAGTATGGCCATTTTCACAATGTTGGTTCTTCCTATCCATGAGCAAGGAATATTTTTCCATTTATTGAAATCCTCTTCGATCTCTTTTTTCAGAGTACTGTAGTTTTCATTGAATAGATCTTTTGCTTCTTTTGTTAGATTGATTCCTAAATAGTTCAGTTTCTCAGATACTATTGTGAAAGGTATGGATTCCTTAATTTCTCTCTCAGTCTGTTTGTTGTTTGTGTATAGGAATGCTAAGAGAAACACTTCACAAAGAATCAACAATTGGGACCTCACCCCCCAAAAAAAGGTTTTTTGCAAAAAAAAGTTTTTGCATATCTAAACAAATCACCAGCAGAGTAAAAAGAAAACCCATAAATTGGGAAAAAAATCCTAGCTACCTATCCCTCAAACAAAGGTCTTCTATCTAGAACATATAAAGAATTAAAGAAAATGAACCTCCCCAAATTTAAAGACCCAATCCTAAAATAGGTATCTGAGATGAATACACACTTCTCAGATAAAGAAATACAAATGGCAAATAAATACATGAGAAAAGCTTCAACATCATTAGTCATTCAAGAAATGCAAATTAAAAGAACACTGAGATTTCATCTCACCCCAGTAAGAATGGCTACCATTAAGAAATCAACCAACAACAAATGCTAGCAAGGCTGTGGAGAAATAGGAACTCTTCTCCACTGCTGGTGGGAATGCAGACTGGTGAAACCACTGTGGAAATTGGTTTGGAGATTCCTCAGCAAACTAGGTCTAGAAGTCCCTTTCATCCCCTTCTGGGTAATTTCCCAGAAGATTTGAAAACATCACATCATAATGATGTACGTGCACCCATGTTTATAGCAGCACAATTTGTAATAGATAAATCATGGAAGCAACCCAAATGTCCATCCAATGAGGACTGGATAAAAAAAATTGTAGCATTTTTTAATATAATGCAATACTTATAATGAAATATTACTCAGGTATAAAGAAAGACAAACTTGGGGCTTTTATAAGTAAATGGTCACAACTAGAAACCATACTCATAAGTGAAATAAATCAGATGTGCATGTGTAAGCAATGTATTGTATCACTAGTGTAAGAAACTAAAAGTGTGAATATAAATTAGGAGGTAGGATAAACATTGTGAAATGAAAGGAAACTGTTCAAATGTAAAAAGCAACTGGGATGAGGGGAAAGAGAAAAAGAAGAAAGGGATAATTATGTATGTATGTAGTGTATATGCAGTATAGCTAACACAATTGTACTACTGAGTTAGGTCACTTTATTGTAAGGAGCAGTTAATGATTAGTTTGATCAGTTTTGCACATCTGTATCTGTTTTCCTGAGCATACACTTCAAAGTTATCAATATGTAATACAATAACCATTGTTAATTCCCTATCACCATGTCTGTAATTCAGTTTTGATTGTACTATTCTCGTACTACTTTGTAAGTGTCTGCCTGATTATTAATATGTTTTCATTCTTTTACTTTTAAAATAAAAAAAGAAAAAGAATTGACTCTTTGAAATAACATCTACTTGAGTGACACTCAGGATAGTACATAACAAATGCACTGCTTGAGTGATACTCTGGGTAAGCTGGTAAGTGGTTAAGATATAAATATTGCAAAATATTTCCCTGCAGCAAAGAGCTTGATCATCTTTAGAAATTACCTAGCCAGTATTTCAGTGTACTGCGAGGATAGTTATATCTATAATTTCTTGAATTTATAGTTAGAAAAATATTGTTGATTGGCCTTTCTACAAAAATGGGAGCTTTAATACTTTATCATTCCTTGAACACTAGAGTATATATCATATAAACCCTTACCATAATAAATTAAAATGTTCACCACATGATAATACTGTATTTCCTTTCTCAGAGACTGTCCCGTTACAACAGTATGGTACAACACAATAGACAAATTTTGATATTGTAACAAAATCAAGTTCCAACATCTTGATCTCAGAGGAAATGCTTTTAGAATAATATAAGACTTTTGAAAACAGAAAAAATATTTTAATTTACTAATTAATCATTAAGTATAGATCTGATTATATAAAGAATATCTTTTTAGGAAAAAAATTACCTTAAGAACTATCCTATTCTATTTCTAATTATATTTTATGAATGCTTTAAAATGAAAATCATATTAGTGCCACTGAACTCACAGGAATTACTTAATCCAAAATTTACAAGTAAAGGTTAATTCATTTTCTTTTGACTCTTTAACAGTATTTATAACTATATTATCTATTAGCATAAAATAACAGAAAAACATTTCATAATAGCTAACAGTACCAGGTAGTTATTAAGTGCTGGGAACTGTTATAAATGCTTTGCAATCACCTCAACACTCATGGTAAATGTGAATTATGTACTATAATTATATCATACTGAAGTTGAGGTGAGTGAGCCTGACAAAGGCTTACCAAATACCCAAGATTTTACAGTAAGGGATGAAACTGATATTTAAACAGAATCCTCTGTTTATATTAACTGCCAAACAATGGTCCTCATAATATTTTGTGATTAAGCATTTAAGAAAATGCTTTGCTTTAAATAAGTCAATTATAAAATTATAAAATAAAAATAGATTTCTTTCACTTGACAAGATTCACTAAATGAGAAAAAAACAAAAGCAAAACCATTTAAAGTGATATACATAAAATCTACTTTTTTTCCAGACAGGATCTTGCTATGTAGTTCAGGCTGGCCTTGAACTCACTCTGCAGCTCAGGCTGGCTTTGAACTCTTAGCAATCCTGTTGCCTCAGCTTCCAGAGTGCTGCTATTCCAGGCATGCACTACCACATCCAGCGGTAAAATAATCCTTAAACTTGGAGGTAATTTCCAGAGCACATCTACTATAGAACTTAATACATTAAAATATCAGTTATAAAATCCTATATATTTTAAAGGGAAATGCTTAACAAATATATTTACACGGTGATGACAAAGCTGAGGAAACTCTGAGTACATGGTTCAATACTTTGTTTTCCTACCTTCAGAAAGCAAATAATATTACTTGTTTTAGACTTCCAGGAAGATGGTGACCAGGTAAGCAGCAGAGAAAGATCCTCCTGGAGGATCACCACCCAGACACTGGAATATAGCAACATGAGAGAGGTAAGAGGGAGAGAAGTGGGCCCCCTGGACCCAGGAAGGATCTGAAATGAGAATTGAAGCCCTCAGAAATAGCCAACAAGGGCTCTCCTGGAGGAAAAACTCAGAGGGCCGCCATGGCGCAGTTAGAAGAGAAGACAGAGAAGGAGGGAGGCACCACTCCATACACACCCTCGGCCCAGCCCCTCATTCCTACACTCGCAGCTTCAGCTTCGGGGGCCTGTGCTCACGGGAGCCTCCCAACTCAGCCAGGGGAGAGAGGAGTTCCAAGGGCTGGGCCGAAGCCGGAGTGGAGAAGGCACAGCCTAGAAAAGAGGCAGCAGCTGGGATGGGAGGTGCTGTTGAACCCAGTGTGATGATCAAAAGTTACAACCACCATTAAAGCAACATGCCCACTCTGCAGCAACATATCTAATCAGGACCCTGAGGCAAGGTGGAGTCAAAGCAAACAGTACACAGCCCACCACACGTAGCTCTATGCCTGCCCTGAGGCTCTGGCCTCCTACCTCTCCACTGTGTGAGCAACTACCAGCAGAGAGCAGCAGCAGGGACCCTAGGGCCATAGCAATTCCCAGGGATCCAGCCAAAGAACAAATGGGAACTGGAGCACAACAGTAAGAGAGAGCTGCAGATGGAGGTGGATCACACGGCCCCAAGCCCTTCTCACTCCCACACCAAGCAGGAAGCATGAGCTGAGTTACTGGGCTTCAGCTCCCACCCTGAACTCTGTGAGCACCTTGTGTCTTGGTGGCCCACATGCTCAATATGTGTTCCTGACAGAAATGGGATGAGTCCACAGGCTTCAGGACTCACCCTAAACTACTAATATGAGTACCAAGAGGGACTCCATACTGCCTGCATATATGAACCTTGTATGAACCCACAGCAACAAATTACACAAAAAGCAGCAGTCCTAGGGTCGAAGAGACAACATACTCTACACAGAAGACCTGAGAAAATACTTCAATTCTAGAACTAATAACTGAACTTAGCACATACCCTGGACTACCGCAGTGAACATGGGTGGGGGAGACCTCATGCCACTTGTGCCCAGCATCGTAAGTGCCCCCAATGCTCAGCTGTAAGGGTCGGGGAGCAGCAGAACTCGAGATCGATTAGACCAGGCCCCTGGGAGCACCTCATTGGGTCGGAGCCTGGAGGTCTGCAGTGGTGACCCCATGGTCTCAACTGTGCCCATAGAAGCACCTCATAGGGGCATGGTGGAGCCTGACAGTACTCGGGGGCGACCCGCAGGACTTGACTGGGCCCCTGGGGGTGCCCTGTTGGGGCGGAACCCAGCGGTCTATGGGGGCAGCCCCTGGACTGGTTTGGGTCCCCGGGAGCGCCCTGCTGGGGTGGAGCCCAGCAGTGCTTGGGGGCGACCCCGAGAACTCAACCGGGCCTCTGGAGAGCCTCGTTGGGGCAGAACCCAGCAGTCTGCAGGGGCAGCCTTGCAGGCTGGTTCGGGTCCCCAGGAGCGCCTCGCTGGGGTGGAACCTGGCAGCTAGGACTTGACTGGGCACCTGGGAGTGCCGCGTTGAGGCAGAACCTGGCAGTCTGTGGGGGCAATCCTGAGGACTGGTTCAGGTCTCGGGAGTGCATTGCTTGGGCGGAGCCTCGCAGTCCTCCGGGGCAACCCCGAGGACTTGACTGGGCCCCCTGGAGCGCCTCACTGGGGCGGAACCCAGCAGTCTGAGGGGGCAACCCCACGGACTGTATTGGGTCCCTGGGAGCACCTCGCTGGGGCAGAGCCTGGCAATGCTCAGGGTTGACCCTGAGAACTCGACTGGGACCCCAGGAGTGCCTCATTCGGGTGGAACTCGGCAGTCTGCTGGGGGCAACCCCGTGAAATGGTCCGGGTCCTTGGCATCACCTCGTTGAGGTGGGGCATGGCGGTCTGCGGCATGAACCTGCAGACTGGACTGGACCCCCAAGGGCCTCGAGGGCTTATCCCTGGGGTATGACCACAGTTATTTGGTTCCCTGCCTATGCACTGTCTTTGAGGATGGGTACTTTTCCACCTAGTGCCATAGTAATTTGAGTGCACCCATGTTTGTTACAGCATAATTTGAAGCAGCCATGTGCCTTCCCAATGTGAGAACCTGAGGGAGTAAATTATTAGTTATTGTCAGAGGGAAGACGATTGATTAGGTGGGAGAACAATGGAGATGAGGGTGGAGAAAACTGTATGATTAATTGAATGGGCCATCATTTGTATAACTGAGCAACAATAGTGAAGATGTCATTTTATAATACAGCATTCATTTTTAATTCCCCAATATCTGCTCTATAATTCTGTTTACTTTATCATTTATGCATTATACTGATTTATAACTGAGTAAGAAATGCAAAGATAACACTATGTAATACAACAGCCATTGTTAATCCCCTACTATCTTCTGTATAATTGTGTTTCCTCCATTGTTTTTGAGATAACTGAGTAACAAATATGAAGATGATATTATGTAAAACAGCATTCATTGTCAAGCTCCTACTATTTTCCTCGTAATTTGTGTATTTCCTTATTATTTTTGTGTTATTTGTGTTTATATTCTTTTATCTTTAAAATTAAAAATAATATTACTTGTTCTAAACAAGTCAAAATAGATAATATACATTCCAATGCGCTGTGCACTGTAAGCAAATGTAAACTGATAGCATAATCAAGGGAAACAATTTTGTGAGACACAGAGGAAGCGAATTGCAAAGAGCTGGGATCCCGTTCTGTCAGTAAATAGTGACACAATGCACGTGACCACACAGTATCTCAAAGACCTTATGTCTAATTAGGTTACCTACCAAGACCAAAGTTCTATAATAGATTCTTCCCTGATTTCCATCCAACTTTTCCAGAGTCAACTTGTAAACTATCTCTGAATCCTGCATTCAATTTCCATTTCTATGGCTCAGTCTTTAGCTCCAACATTACTTCTCAGAACTACTCTTTAGATTCTCTATAACACACCTTATCTGGAAAAAAATAATTACCTAGTAATAAAAATTCCTGTTAAAAATGATTTCTGGTCTACAGCCATACCACCCTGAATGCGCCCGATCTCATCTGAAAAATGATTTCTGGTCTACAGCCATACCACCCTGAATGCGCCCGATCTCATCTGAAAAATGATTTCTGGGCCCCCAGTCAAACTGGAAAAAGTTTTAATTTTATGCTTTTGTCATAAAATCTATATTCCTCCATATGGCGTATAAGATCAGTTGTCACCTAGCCCCAAGGAGTCTTGTCTCCTAGCTATTTCTTCCCTGGTAATTCACGTTCCATGTATAAGATACTATGCAAATACTAACCCATCGTTTCAAAAACACATTTTTTCACGTATGTGATTAGACAAGTCTTTTCCCTCTTTTTCTGACAAATTCCTAAAATTTGACCCACTTCAAAAGACACCCTGTCTCAAATCTTCACTAGTTTCTCTAGGAAAAGAGCCTATAATTACAATCTTTATTATATATAATATTTTGTACATTATTAAATCACATTCTTGTGATGAGGACTATATGGATTTCCCTTGTAGGATTATGAATTCATAAAAATAGAATGTAAGATAATTAAATGCAAAGATCACATCTTATTAATTTTTAACTCTCAAGATAACACAGTTCCTGGGATATAGCAGATAAGAAAATATACCATGAATAAACTTAAGAGTGGGTAAAAGGAAAGGAAAGGAGAAAAGATGGAGAGGGAATACCGCCCATAGGAACAATTATATCTTGATAATTTACATAGATTTCACACGTTCAACTTGACTATTCATGAATGAAACCCTATGATAATAATTTTGCAGACCATTCTTCCAAATGATTATTATCTCATATTTCTTTGAACAGGAATCTTTCACTATATAAGTAAATAGCACCCCTTCCCCATCAAAGAGGCACTGGGTTCAGGCCTAATTTGTAAGTCATTAACAGGCAAAATATTCAGTGCTGGGAAAGTAGGTCTGTAGCGCAGAGCTTGTGTAAAGCCCTAGGTTCAATCTTCAGTAGTGCTGCAAACAAAACAAATAAAACAAAAAATGAAAAGTATTATAAACATAAATACTATGTTTTTTTTGAGAGGGAGTAAGCAGTAGTATTACATATTCATTCCCACATTGTTCCAGGATAGTTAGAAAATAAGTAAGCAGGTTTTTATATGTAGTTCAGATGTGAAATATTGAAAGAAAAACTCTAGAATAAAAGTCAGAACACCTGTTTACCTTATAAAAGCTATGTGAACTGAGCTAATCACTTGAGCTCTCTGAGTCTCAGTATTAAAATCTGTTAAATGGAAATAAAAACAATTTTTTCATATAGCTCACAGAATTATCGTAAAGTTCAAATAAGTTAATGTATATTAAAGCGCTTTATGAATGTAGCTGTACATTATGCAAATATAGCTATATCATCTTGATTTTTATTAGATTAAATTGTCAAGAACTGTCCAGCACGGAGTTTATTTACAGCTGGATTGGGGAAGCTCTGGTGACATCTGTGTCTGGCACTGACTTTTATTCAATAAATAAGCAATGAGATTTATGATGTGTTGTTTAGGTCTGAATGTCTGCTGGAAACTTCCAAAGCGGATTGGTTTACTGATGATTTTTACCTGGAAAAACTAGACTATGTGAGTGTGGGCTGAGGGGCCACTGCCAGGAACTTCTGCCTGGAGCTCTCCTACACTGATCACTCCTCACAGATGTCTGCGCATGAGTAAATGCTGCGGTGCTCAGATCCCCGGTGCTGGCTTGTGTGTTTGCTGCACAACGTCTTTTGCCTTTAAATGTAAGCCTTACTATGTAAGTATGTTCACTGTGGCTTTATGATACCCTTAATAAATATCTGAACTGGTGAAATCTTTGAAAGAACCAGTAGAGATTATCCTGATTTTATTTTATGAAGAAATTCTAATGATTATATATATATATATACATATATTATGTACATACAAATGTTTTTGATATGTCTGTTTATAAATATGATTTTGTGAAAGTTAAAATGGTTTTGGTTTAGAAAAACAACTGGATACAGTAAAGCAATAACTACCCAAGTAATTTATTTTTCTATAAATATTTTAAAAAGTATATTATTTCATTTTTAGATATGCTTCCTTATTATTCAATTTCAAGTGTGATTTTTCATTAATGCAATTTTTCACTGCTTATAACATTAAAGAGATCTGAGTTAAATCTTTAGAAAACAAAATTTTACTCTGATAAGCAAAGTACAATGAGGTATAACAAAGGATAGAGTATAATTCTATATTTAATACTTTTACTTAGAAAGGTAAATGTTTTAATGATCAATACACTTTGGGGATTTAACATTAAACAAGTCAGTCTATTTCGAGACAAATTTTCATCTGTTCTTCCTGCACTCTCGTATCACATCATAGCAGAAAGCTTTGTATTAAACAATACTAATGCAGGGCTCAGTCTTTACGCTGCATTGACTTTTAGGTCTGTTTTCGTCACCAGTAATCTCAATGTTTCAATATATGTCATTTAACCTTTTATGCTTAGTGCTTTTGGTGTGTATCAAGTGAATTCCAGAAATTTTTCTATTTTTTCAAATAAAAATGATTGGGATTCTGAGAGAAATAAAACTTAGTTTTTACTAACATGATATTTATTCTTAATTTTTTACTATTTGAAAGAAAAATGCACATGTTAGGTCTTTTAGTAAGTACTTTTGTAATCAGGCAGTATAATAAAGCCAATCATCTATATTTAAAAACTTAAGATAATTCTCAAACATAATTTCAAAGTTCTAAATTTGCAAAATTACTACTGCCTAGAAACTGACTTAGTAGTTAAAATGGTAAAAGTTTTATTTTCACTTTTAAAATAATCTTTACTGTCTATTGATCAAAACTATTCAAAAGACAGAAGTCTTAAAAACCTTTAAAAGCAACGGATATTAATAATCTATATTACTAATCTAAAGTTTTGCTGAGCAAGCAAAACTTTAAAACTAGTTGTTTAGTCTTTAAAGAGTTCATCTGTTTACAGTTTGTATACAATTAAATTTATACACAATGTCAGAATATAATTTTCTCTAATACCAATAGCAGTGTTCTAAATTTCCTATGTGTGCAAGTAAGCTTATTCCCATTATAAGCGCAGAGGCATTTTGCAACTATCTAGGGAAAGGTTCTGTGTGAGACTTACACAGAATATCTGTTCCTCTCTGTTTTTCAGAATCTCTAAAGGTGATTATAATTTACAGCCACTATCTTAGATTGTACAAAATAATGCACTATTAGCATTTGTTTTTCAAACAATGATTAAATGTTTTAGAGTTAGGTAACTTTTGCAAACACTGATGAAATGGAGAAAATATTAATTGACAGCCACTGCTAACCTGCTCACCAAATCTCTTACAAAATGCACACAGAGACGGGGAGAGGTGAACGGAAGGGGAAGTAAGATGAATTAAGATGTGTTGTACACATGTAACAGCTCCCCATGATGGCTGTAGTCACGGTACTGCACACACACACTAACAAAACTATTAAAACTAATAAAAATAAACTAGCTTTCATTCCATGCAACACAAACATGTTTACTGTAGTCCTACAATGTTTGAGACACTAAGTGAGGTGGTATACAACACAAAGGAAGTCAGATACACTAGTCTTTAGGAGGGCCACAAAGGACAGTTTAAACAACAGGAACGATTAAAGTAAAGCATTATGTAATACATTTGCATTTAGCTGAGTGAATATTGAAGTAGGAGGTGTTTAAGAATTAACAGAGGAAGTCTGTACTCACAAGGAAAGGTGAACAGAAAGCCTCCGGCAGGAACAAGATGAGCACAACCATAAAGACAGCAAAGTGGGGCATATTCGGGGCAGGCAAGAAAAAGGCTGTAAAGACCGTGAAGACTACAGTGTCAATGGCCGTAACTGACAAGTCAAGCAGGCTGGAGGCAAATGCCCACAAGAGATGATGATTTGAGGTAGAAGTCAGAAGGGCGATGATCTGATCTGTGACACTATGGATACAAAGCCAATGTGATGGGGGAGTAAAAAGAGAAAAATCCAGCAAAATTTCTAGCTTTGATGATTTGTTACTAAGTTGGGGAAGACCCTCACTCCATCAAGCAGTTCTATTTTTTCATGATATATAGTTTGAGTCAATAGATAGGATTTTTAAAAAATGTTAAAAGAGGTTTGCTATTAAAAACATACAAAATTTGAAAAGTACAGACCTAGCGGTTGAACCATACTGGGTATGGAGTGGAACGAAGTGCTCAGGGCCAGATACATATATATGGGAACCCTATTGAGATGGAAGTGTAACTTGGGCGGGGTAGATGTGATATTCTAAGGGGAGGGACTGAGTAACACGGTTACAACTTTAAGAAATGCCTACTTTTATTAGGTAGGAAAAACATGCGGAAGAATAGGTCAGAAAAGAAATGAAGGCAAAAATACATAATACCTAGTAGTGTTCAAAAAAGGGAAAAATTACCCACTGAGGAGAATCGACAACCAAGGAGTTTTGAGAATTTTGTTTTAAGGCAAAAAAAAGATACTAATAATCCTGAGAAAAAGAAAACAGAAGTGGGGCTGTATTTACCCTGAAAGAAATCCCAGAGTGAATACGGTAAACAGAGATTCTGCAAAACAATTTCAAAGTACAAGGTGAAAAATGTGAGGAGGCGGCCAGGAGGTCTGTACATCTGAGATCTTAAAATAAGCCTGTCGAAGAGAACCTAAAATTTAAACAGAGACTATAACTTATGGAACAAGCTACAAGAAGAAATAGAATTTGGAATTTCTATCTACACAGGTTGGACATCAGAGGGCAGAAGTGGGTAAAAATAATACTACAGTACATTGCAAACTGCTAGGAAGGTTATTTTATTTCCATTATAGAGAGAAGGAAACGGAGGTTCATGTCTAAGTCAACTGACCAATAAGTGGCTGTTAAGGTTCGAACACCTGTGTCCTTCCCAAATTGACACGTTGGAATCCCACAGGAAGACAGTCTGAAACGTGACAGTATTAGGAGGTGGGGCCTTTGGGGAGGTGATTAGGTCACAACTACAGATCCTTACATAATGCTACTAGTGAGCTTACAAAAGAGGCCCAAGGAACTTGTTTGTCCCTTCCAACACGTAAAGACATGGCTAGAACGTGACAACTATGAATACAGGCATGAGCTGCCACTAGACAACACTGAATCTACGACTGTCTCGACTCTGAACTTCCAGCCTCCAGAACTGTACAGAAGTAGGTTTCTGTTCTTTGCAACGCAGCAATCTATGGCATTTTATTATACCACATGGACGATGGCAGAGTCAGAACATAAAACTAGAGCTGAGTTCAGAGTTTATGCTCTTTATACCACACAGAAGCGTAATTTTAGGTTAGATACACAGATGCAGGGTGTTTACAAAAAGGGTATAAATAATCAGTAAAACATATTTTGAAACAACACAATGACCTACTATTAGAACAATGATGTTATGGATTTGTTTTATTCTGGCTTAATCCCTAAAACAAGAACTCTTAATATTAATTAGCTGTAACTCAGCCTCCACTCTTGGCCAATGTATTTTATTATATTATTTTTTATCGTTTTCTTGAGGGGTGATGTTTTCAGACAGGGTCTCACTATGCAGGCTGGCCTTCAACTTGCAACAATCCTCCTGCACCACCATGCCCAGCTTGGCCGATGTATTTCAGAAGTAAAGAATAATATTCTTATTTCCGTCTTTTAAAGAGTAGGAGAGAAAGAGCATAAGCATTTTCCAATAAGGGATGACTATAAGTATTATTTAAATAACACTGAAGTAAAACTGTGAAGAGATAGGAAAATGACAGCAAATTGTTATTTCTTATCTTAAAACCTGTTTTCTACACTCAGAGCACTAACTGCCAACATATAAAGAACGATCTGGCAATTCTATGACTAAGCACATCTGCTCAGGGCCATTTCTCACATGGGATAGTTTCCAAGAGACTATGAATCAAAACTAGTGGTCCATGAATTCCAGATTTCCATAGAATTTTTATAATAGAAGGCACAATATTATTCAAATTAGAACATGAAACATCTGAGAAAAATCTGTTACTCAGCTAAAATAAAAGTATTACCTGGCAGAAGTACATTTAAAAAGATAAGTATATAAAAATTATTGGCACACACAGCATTTTTAGAGAAAAAGTGTACATTTGTAAAAAAAATTAAAAATGAACACAATGAATATACATAAACTTTGATTTACATAATTCACCTCTTCCTTTCAACATAAGTGATATCAAGAATTACATTCCTATCACATCAGCTCTTTATGTTCTTCAGTAAAAACATGTACTTATATATATCATTTCATTATCATGGTTTAAAGTCTTTTGGGGTTTTACTTCATATTTATAAATAGCACAAAGCATGAAAAAGTAAATGACTCATTCATTGAAAGTTTGAGATTATTGGTAATAAAAACAGATATAAAAGTCAATTTAGCTTAAAGGCTGAACTCATAATACCTTTTAATACAAACCTTCTGTTAATTATATTTAAAGTGACTTTTTTCAGGTTGTATTACCGCACAGCTGAAGAACAAAAACTATAATTTTCTAAATAATGGCAGAGTAAGAAAACAATCGTGCCTCTGAAAGATCAAAGAGCAAATGACACAAATAAAAAACTTTAAGAAATTAGTTAGCTTCAACTCCCTAATGAAGTACAATTTAGTTAGTTATTTAATTAACTGACTTAATCAAAAATATTTTTTGAACATCTGCTGTGGAGTTTAATGAAAGATGGAGTTGTAAACACTTAAGTACAATAAGGTTTCAGAAACACCACAATAGATGTGCGTGCATTCTACAGCTGAGGTGCACCTGAAGAAGGTATGGTTGGTTCTCCCTGGGCAGAAAGAAACATACTCAGAAAGACATCTAGAATATGTTCAATACTTGAGCTAATCTTTTAAAATCGAGAGGATACTTGTGAGGATAGCATTTTAGGAAGCCTAAACAATGTGAGCACTGTTATGGAGTAGCATGGTTTGTTTGTAAAACTAAACAGTTCACAAAATTGAAATAAGGAGTGACAAGATAAGAGTAAGTAGCTAGAAGGTCATAGAACTTATATCATGATGAGTAATCTGGATTATATCATGTAGGCATTTAGTAGCTGTTGAGGGGAAGCAATATGGTCGATGTTATTTTATTTTATTTTATTTTTTGCGGTACTGGGGATCGAACTCAGGACCCTGCGCTTGCTAAGCAAGCGCTTATTCCACTGAGCTATATCCCCAGCCCTTCGATGTTATTTTAGAAGGATCAGTTGGGTGACAGAATGAACAAGGAAGATGGGAGGAATCAATTGCAGGTTACTGCTTTGGCTCAGATGTGAAGGACTAAAAACAGAAACCACAGATGGAGGAGTGAAGGGTCAGAGGGAATTTATATGGTAGGGTTGGGGAAAAAGAATTTATGATGTTTCTTAATTTTCTGAATCAGCTATTGGAGGGTACCATTCACAAATACAGAGAACAGATTCAGGAGTTTTAGTCATAAGCTCAATTTAGAGTCTCCGGTTTTTCTAGCACCTCTGAGCCACTTGGGTGTGTATAATTGAGGGAACTCTGAGCTAGAAAAATTTAATGGGATCTCATTCTTACCCAGAGACTGTTGTGGCCATCAACATGTGCATGAGATGAAGTGGTTCAAGTTAAGACACTTTTAAGGCTATCACATTGTATCATACATAAACTTAAAGACTTTCTATCCCCAGCACCTGTACATTTTTAAGTTCTCAATAAATACAAATTGATGGACAAGCTATGTATTTTTTATCTGTCTGTTAATGAGACCATTCCTTCCCAGCTAAAATGATTTTGAACAAATATTCTGATGATGCCACTCTATGGACCCCTATGCAAATACTTCAGTCAATCTTTATAGCGCATCCTGTTAGAAAGACAGCACTGTTTTTGCTAAAGGATATACACAAATGGCAACCCTTTCCTTCAAAGGCTTCACAAAGGCAGATGTAAAAGCCAAGGACATGTGATTTGAAAAACAATCGTTTCCACAACTTAAGTGGACATACAGTATAAAGCAACATATAGAATGAAAAAGCACCCAAAGAAAAATAACAGGAAATCTCAGGTGAAATGATTAAGTACTCCAGTAGACGCCCCAGAAAAGAAGAATAAAAATCTGGTAGAAATAAATGAGAGAAGTCATCCTGTAGAAAGCAAGTTTTAGCTAGGTTTAAAAAATTAATAATTTTCTAAGAAATAAAAGTAATTAAGGGCAAAAGGAAGGAACCACAAAGATCTTTTCTAAGAAACAGCAACATGAGTGCTCGGAGCAGTTCATACACAGTTGGGGGGTCGAGGAGGCCTCCACAGATCGGTGGATGAAGGTTCTTAAGGAAACAGGCCAAGGAGTTCTGCCTTGACAGGTATCACCAAAATCTCTCAAAAAGGAAAGTGATAAAAGCTTTAAATATAAATTCACATGATTTTAATGTTTTATACATTATCAGACAACAAATGAAACTGATAGGTTTCAGTGTAAGTACAAACTTGGGTTTAAGGAGTTTCTAATTTAGTTATTCTTGGCATAGTGACACAGAGCATCTTACAACCTAAATTCTGGTAATGTCAATATGCCCATCATTCAGAATCTGTCAAATCTGAAAGCAACACCCTTTTCTCTAAAAGAAGCATCTGCTTATCCTTATGCTCCTTCAAATCTGTGGCAGGAAAAGCAAGCATAGTTTTATGTATACAACCCTGAACTGCTTAATGGTAAGCTATGGAATACTGTCAGTAAATATTATGGCAAAACTGCTCACGGACAACTCAATACTTAGGACCTTCTGGGCTTTAGAAAACCACAACTCGCTTTATCAATCTAAATTTATTTATTTTAATTTATACTTTTTAGGCCAAATGTCCACAAGCCAAATGAATCTTCCACACAGATGTCAAAAATCAACATATTCACACATAATCCTTCCTTTCTCAATCAATTCTCATTGTTGACTTCCTCATTGCTGTGAATACTGTCCGAGAGCCAGGCTTAGAAGCTCACGAGGTTAGCAATTAAAAGATGTTTTGTGAGTTCTCTAATTGGCTCTTTTATAGGTTTGTTGTGCAACCCGTGGAAAGACAAACAGTTCTTAATCTTTTGTTCAATTTGGTTTCTTTTATAAAGTCAGAAATGTTAAATCAGGTAATTATTAAAACATCACCTAGGAAATAAAATCCCATGATTTTTCTTCTGACCCTTAACCTAGTATCACCAAATTCTGCCCATTTTTCCGATACAGAATTTTTATTTTCTACTTCCATTATCATAATATGATTATAGATCTTTATGACCCAATTTCCTTATTTGTTTTCCTACTAGGATCTCCGCATTCTGACTTAATTACACATGCTACAGCCTTATATTCTTCTTTGCCATCTGTGTGGTCTTTTCTGAGCCTGGGATACTGCATGGGGGTAACCACGTGACCCCATGACTCATTATCATCAGCTGCAAGACTGCTCTTTCTTAGGTTCTGTTTCCCAATCCCCCTTTGCTCCCCTCCATTGTGTAACTGCATCTTAAAATGTGAAACAATCTTTGGATATATGGCATGCGATAAAATACATACTGTTACTGCATATATGTGTTCTGATGTTAAAGATCCATATGTTTTAAAATAAAATTACTTTTTACATGTATATATGTGGCTATAACTGTATCCTCACATGCATTAACATGTTTGTAAATAATCCATAGTTTTGCACAGATGTAATTTCCATATTTTGCCTAACCATTCCCCTACTGACAGACATCTAAGCTGCTTTCAATTCCCTACTCATATCAACAGCTTCACTCTCCAGAGACAACATCTAACTCCAAGTGAAGGTCTGCCATTCCTGGAAATGTTATTACTTTACTCTTGTGCAAACATACACATATATAATCTTATGGTTGATACATTCTGTTAACTTGAGGAGTCTAGAGGTTTGCCTAAGTGACTCAGCAGTTCTATATCCTTGGGTGAAAAGGACATGCCCTTCCTGCTCTAGCATGTTGTTCATTGTGTGAATGTGAGAAGTTTAGAAGGTTAATTATATGATTCAGCAGAGAGCCAGGGTGCTTACTTTGTATTCATCCTGAGTCTGTGCAAGAGGACGGCATGGAGATTATGAGTGCTACATGCCCCCTGGGTGGGAGTAGCCTGCTTACAATATAAAGGAGGGAAAGAGGCCTGCCCACCCACCATTCTTCCCTTTTGTCCTTATTGCTTTTGCTGTGCTCTGCTACCATGAATGTTTGCCCTCTGCCATGTGCCACTCTGCCTTGAAGCCAGCCAAGTATGGACTGAAACCTCCACAAACTACGAGCTAAATAAACCTTTCCTTCCTTAATTCTGGGCATCGGGTATTTTATCTCAGCAAGGAGAGAAAAGTAACCAAGACAATACAATATATACATTTTATTCTTTACTATATGTACACTGATGGATATCTATATAGTTAAAATATATATCCATAATAATCTGAATTATATATATTGCATCATACTATAATCCTTTACACCTTGTTATTACATTCAACTTTATTTTTTGACATTGATTGTTGAGTGTGAAATAGTACAGGTTGGGGCCAGGGGTACAGCTCAGTGGTATAAGTGCCTGCCTGGCAAGGGCAAGGTCCTGAGTTCAATTCCTGCTACCAAAACAAACAAACATAAAAAAACAAATGGCCTTGTTTGAGCAGGGAATACAGCTCAGTGGTATAAGCACTTGCCTGGCAAACCAGAGGTCATGAGTTTGATTCCCGGTACCAAAAAAAAAAAAAAAAAAAAAGTAATAGTACGTACAGGTTGAGTACCCCTAATCCAAAAATATGAAATCTGAAACACTCCAAAACTGAAAACTTTTTGGGCACTGACATGACACCACAAGTAGCAAATTTTACACCTGACCTCAAGTGAATCCACAGTCAAAACTTAGGTGAACTTTTAAACAGGGTATATAAAATTATCTTCAGGCTATGTGTGTGAGGTATATGTAAAATACATACGAATTTCATGCTGGACTGGGTCTCATCCCAAGACAGCTTACTGTAGAAACACAAATATACCAAAATTTGAAAAAAATACAAAATGTGTAACTCTTCTAGCATTTTAGATAAGGAATATTCAATCTGTATCAGATTGTTTTAACTTGTAGTTTCCTGACTGCTATAACTTTTTGTTTTCTGAGACAGGGTCTCTCTATATAGTCCTGAGTGGCCAGGAACTACGGGCAATACTTCTGCCTCAGGTTCTTGAGTACTAGGATTACAGATATGTGCTGCCATGCCTGGCCTGCTATGATTTTTTAAATGTATGCTCATAGTATTAGGCCAATTTTCTATGGGTTGTTATTTATCCCAACTGATGCTTGGTTAGTGAATTCTCAATACTAATCTGTTGTCAGCTGAATGCACTGTAAATGTCTTGCATTAAACCAGTTCACCTTTTTTTGATATACTGTTTTATTTAACAAATTTTATATTTTACCATAATCAAATATATAAATCTATTCTGTTTGGCCTTGTATGTAAATCCTGATAATACTTCCATATATATAATGTATACATGCAATGAAATAAAAACATGCTATCCCATTAATGTGTATAATTTTTATGTACTAGCTAAAATAAATTTAATTTAAAAATAAAAAAAGAAGTATCTCCCCAGCACAATGTTGAAAAAGATTCTCTGATTTTTGTAAGAGTTTTTCAAATTCAGTTTTTCACATTTAGATAATCCTTAAAACTACATAAATACTAAATGTGAAAAAATTTTACAATTTTTATCTCATATACAATAATCACTCCTAACAAAACTCTTTCCTTACTCATTTATAATGCCAGCTCTGTCATATGCCTCTACATATATGTTTTATTCAATCTACTTTGCTAAAATCACTCTGGTAATTACTCTGGTAATTTTGTTTGTTATTCTTCTACACAATAGATAGTAACTGACATTTACTATTTTATCAAGTTAGGATTATACTATCAAATCTCCCTCATACATACACACAAATAAGTAACACGTAAATAAACTAGGCATTTTAACACAAATTATACTAATTTGAACTGTAAAGATTTGGAAAGACATTCTCATTAGAGAATTGAATCATTGCAAACAAGTGTAGTAATTCTAAATTTGCTTTGTAGTTATTCTCTCAATCTTCAGTTTCTTTGAGACTTCTCACTTTTTTGTTGGTAATTTCTGTTTTTTCTTTTGCTTCAAGTTCACTTTTTTGTTGGTAATTTCTGTTTTTTATTTTGCTTCAAGGTTGCTCATGATTAGTCATTTATGTGTTTCATTGTGGTTATGTAAAAATTCTTGTCAAATAGTTTCAACTTTGTCATCTGTTTTTTTTTTTCCATTTTAGTTGAGATTTTCTTCATTCTTGGAATTATAAGTAATTTTTCACTGAAAACTGGGCTTTTGAGGTATTATTTGGATGCATTCACTGTGATGCTGTTCCTTCAGGGGAAGGGGGCTTCCTTGTTACTGTCAGCTAAGTAGATGCTCAGCTTCGCCGCTACACCTTCATGGGTATGAGGATGGGTTGGTCTACAGTACTTTCCCATATTGTTTGTCTGGAGTGTAGAGGTTATTGTCTTAAAGCTTTTTGCCCTGCTAGACTGTCCTTTCCTGCTTCTTTGGCTTGAGAGAGTAGACCTTGGTTGGGACTTTTATTTGGTGTGCATGTGGTATTGTCAGGTTTCTAGTGTCTTCAGTTCCAAGTCTGGTGTACATGAGGTAGAAAAGAAAAACAAGAAGGATTTCACTATGGTATCATTTCATAGATATCCAGGTAGCTAGCAGGCTGTCTTGGTTACTTTTCTATCATTGCTGAGATAAAACACTTGAAAGCCAATATTAAGGAAAGAAGGGTTTATTTAGCTCACAGTGTGTGGAGGTTTCAGTCTGTATTTGCCTGGCTCCAAGGCAGAGTGGCACATGGCAGAGGGCAACCGTTCATGGCAGAGGAGGATAGCAAAATCAACAAGAGCATAAAAAGGAGGAGCGGCAGAGAACAAGGCTGTTTCCCCCCCTTACACTGTATGCAAACTATCACCCCCAGGGGAATGTAGCACTCAAATCCATAATTTCAACACTGGACCATGAATCAATCATAAACTCTAGAAGCCTGTCCCATGACTGCATGAGGCTTTAGGGGGACATTCAGACATAAACCATAACATTCCACCCCTGACCCCACAAAAACTTGTACCTCCCTTTACGCAAAATACATTTTAGTCCATCTCTGAGAGTTGCCAAATTCCTAAAATTTTCAACATTGCTGAAAAGTCCAAGTCCCAAGATGTAAGGCAAACTCTTAGCTGTGAGCCCTGTATAAATGAAAACAACGTTTAACACTTCCAACATTCAATGGCACAAGATAACACTACAATTCCAAAAGGTAAAAACGGGGATACAAAGCTTTGGGACCAAAGCAAGTCCGCAATCTAGCAGGAAAAATATTAAGTCTTGTAGTTCCATGGGGAACATTCCCAGCAATCTGTGATAAGTTGGGAGATCCAAAGGCCTTGTGTGGCTCCACCCCTATGGCACTTCTAGTGGTTACATCTCCCACGGCTTTTCTCATAGGCCTGTTTTGTTACCTCCTTGCAGCTTTTCTTAGACAATCCACGTTTCTGGCTTTTCCAAACTTCTAGGTTCTCCAATGCACTTTATGCTTCACACTCACAGCTTCACACACTGCCCTCTCAGGGGCACACTGTCTGGCCTCCCAGGCCTTCTGAAATCTATGTAGAAGCCTTCTTAACCTTAGAACTCTTGCATTTGCATGTGCCTAAAACCAGCACCATGTGTATGATGCCAAGGTCTGCTGCTAGCTGGAGAAGTAGGCAGGCTTTCCTTTCTCTTGGCCATAGGGATTGAGTGCCTCAATTGCTGGGCACTCTGAATCCAATTCTGAGGAACAAGTTCTCTACGCTGCCACCATTCTGGAACATGGTGCTCTGTGGTTTTCTTCTCAAAGCAAGGTCTTTCACCTTTGCAGTTTTGAGGGTGCAAAGGGTAGAGACTTGCTGCTTCTTTTGAGGCCCTTGGGACATTTCGATTCTCTTGTTCCTTCTTAGCAATGGAGATCTCCTCAGCTCTCTCTTTGCAACCACAGCTGTACTGGAGCTTCTTTTCTGGCCTAACTCACAACATTTTACAATCATCCTGCTGGGCTCTTTGCTCTTGATTCTCAACATAAATCTGGCTAAAAGCCCCCAACAATAGCCATGCCACTGCCTAACATTCGACTGCCTTGAAACTTCTTCTGCTGGGTTAATTAGTCTTCCACCCTTAATCTCAGAGTCAGGCAAAGTCTCTGGACACAAGCAAAATGCAGACAAACTTTCAGCTAAGCTATAACACGCATCACCTGCAGTCCAACAGCCAATGCCGTTCTCCCCAGCAGAAACCTCCTGAGCCTAGTCTTTACCAGTGGGATTTCTATCAGCCTTCTGGTCTTCTGAGCTCTGACCAGAATCTCCCATACAGAACAGCCGAAGGTGTTCCAACTCTACTCTCTGAGGTGACACCTCTGAACCTTTCCAAATACTTCCCACAAGCTATTTCCAAAGGCTCTTGAACCACATGGTCAGGTATAGTCACAGCAATGACCCTACTCCTATGGTACCAACATCTATCTTGGTTACTTTTCTCTCATTGCTTAGACAAAACACCTGACACCCAATAGTAAGGAAGAAAGGGTTTATTTAGCTCACAGTCTGTGGAGGTTTCAGTCCCTACTTGGCTGGCTCCAAGACAGAGTGGCGCATGGCAGAGGGCGGATGTTCATGGCAGAGGAGGATAGCAAAAGCAGCAAAAGCAGCAAAAGCAAAAAAGGGAGGAGCAGCAGAGAGCAAGGCTCTTTCCTTCCTTACACTGTATACAAACTATCCCCGCCCCAGGGCAGGTGTAGCACTCAAATCTGTAATTCCAACACTGGACCATAAATCAATCATAAACTCTAGAAGCCTGTCCCATGACTGCATGAGGCTTTGGGAGGACGTGCAGACACAAACCATAACAAAAGTCTTTTTCTTTTCTGTCCTCTAGGTTTTCCTATATTTATTTTGTACATAATGGCCAGGGTTTTAAGTTGTACTTAGTAAAAGGAACAGGCAAAAGTACTGTTCTATTTTCCTGCTCAATGTTTTTTAAATAAAAAAATATACTGTAATTAAAACCTCATTAAATCCTATTTTCCTTCTATAGTTGATAAATTATTGGTCAATCTGCTCAGATTATGTGTAAGTTCAACTTGTACTATACATTGTTTAGCCTATTTGACATGGCATCCTACTTGCCAGACAATTAGTACTTCTACTACAATACTTTTTGATGCCAAAAGAATTAGCTTGCAAAGGACATGGATAAAAGTAGGAAGGAAGGATCTGTGGGAACTACAACAGTTCCTGATAGTGTGTTGTGTTTCTGCCTTCTCTACTTCATTTAGCTTGTCTACCATATATCAATACCATTATTTCACTTTTTTATAAAAAAATCTTTATGTTTTAGGAAGTTCCTCTATTTTGTGCTTCCACTTCAAAACTGTCTTATCTATTCTTGACCTTTTATATATCTATATAAATTTTAGAGTCAGCTTTTCAAATTCTACAGAAATCTTACTAGGTTTTTGAGTGGAATTGTACCAAATGTTTAAGCTATGGAAGAATATGCTTCTTGAATTCCAAACATGGTAATTATCTAGATATATCTTTGTGACTAATTTATAACCTAATAGTATTGTCATTACAAACTGTGGGTCTACATTAAATCATTCCTTACAAATTAAGAATTATGCTTTACAGCCCCAAATGCAATGAATGCTTTTTAATGTTTTGTAGAGATACAGAAAGAAGGTAGATTCTGCAGTGCTGTTGTCACAGTCACAGTGATGTCTGTGGTTAGCTGAATAGCGCTCCTCCCACCTCCAAAGTCATGTCTGCCTAAAACCTTATCTGAAAATGTGGTCTTTGCAGATTAATGTAAGGAAAGATCTCCTGATGAAATCATTTTGGATTTGAGATGGGTTCCAAATCGCAAGGCTGGTATGTTTATAAGAAGAAAAGGCACACAGGAAACACAGGCAAGAGGAAGAAAGATGGCAGAGAACGGAGTTATGCTGCCATAAGCTGAGGAATACTGCAGGCCACGCAAAGCTGTGGGGCGCAGCACAGGTTCTTCCCTAAGACTTCTCTACTGGAGCTTTATACACTGTCAGTCCCTGCTGCTGAGATTTCTATTCGTAGTATCTGGAATTAGAACAGAAAAAATTTCTATTATTTTAGTCACCACTTTCGTGGTAATTTGTGATAGGAGCCCCAGGAAAGTAACATAACCTCCAGTTTGCTAACTTCAATGTTCACTTCACAGACTCAATGGTCATTCCTTGCTATACTTTCCTCATTTGGCTTTTAGGACACTGTATTTCCCTGGGTTTTCCTCTCATCTCACTGGTATCTTCCCAGCTTCTTTGTTGATTCGTCCTCCTTTTCCTTATTTCTCAATAAGGAAAACTAACAGACTTCTCAGTCCGTAGCAACATTTTTCTAGCTGCTTAAGGAAAAGTCTTGGTGTCATCTTTGATGCCTTAATACCTCTCCCTGTTGCCTCCATCAACTAATGAGGGAATCTTCTTGTATCTACCATGGAGAACATTACATGACACATACAGAATCTAGCCACATCTCACCATATCCCACTGCTATCACCAGGGCCAAGGCCGTGTGATATTCTGCCTGGGTTACTGCAAGAGCCTCCTTACTGGTTTCCTTGCTTCTACTTTGCCTCTCTATCATCTACTTTCATTATGGCTGGCAGAGCTATGTTCTTCCGAAAATAGAAGGCAGATATGCCAATTTTCTGCTAAAAACTGTTCCCATTTCACCTATAGTAAAACCAAAGTCCTCACAATGCTCTACAAGGTTACACTGTGTGCAACCCTGTATAACCACTCTGGTCTCATGCTCTGCAACTCTCTCCTTACTCTGCTGCAGGGATATTAGCAGGAAAGAATAAATACGGCCAAATATCTCCCCCCTCTACATTTACACCTCTGCAATGTGAATCTGATAATCTCCCCATCAAGAAAAGTATTTCTTCCTCCATCTTTTAGGGTTGGGTTGTCCATGTGGCCCACTTTGCCATGGAGTATTAATAACCATGATTCAACAGAGGCTTAAAGAAGTATCTGCCTATGGCGTTTGCTCACTTGCTTTTCTTGGAGCCTTGTCATAATCAAGCAAAGGAGAAAGACTTCTATCGTGGTCCTGGTAAGATATGCCAATTGCCAGACAGGCTGGCCATCGCTGCAGACTACGAGACCATCCCACGAGTGGACGGCTGGAGACAGACAGGCAAGTTCAGCAGATACTAGCCTCGCAGCCCCGGATAAGGAAATCCCCTCTGTGGGCCTCCCAAATAATAATCAAAACAAAGCACTGCTGTGAGCCACGAAGTTGTAGACTGGTTTGTTATTCAAAAATAGAAAACAGACACATCTAGCTTCCTTAGTGTTCTTTCTGCATCTGCAGTTTCTAGTTCTTTACTTGCAAAACTGTCTCTATACTGTATACCTAATTTATTTATATCTTTCACACTTTTGTTCAAATTTTAACCTCTAAATAAGAATTACCCTGAATACTCTATTTAAAAGTATCCAAAATGTTTTATCCTGCATCCAAAATGTTTTACCCTGATTTTTTCCACTTTTCGGTAACTCTTACTGCCTTATTTTATTTGAGTATTATATTTTTTATTGTCTTAGTCTACTTCTGCTAGAAATTATAAAAAGAGAAAATCCTGTAACTGTACTGTACTGTGAATTGATGTATCCCATGTACTAAGATCAGAGCCTGGGACATAGTAAATGTTAACCAAATGATTACTGAAGAATGAATGAGTTCAGTGTTAGGGTGTCTTCTATAATAAATCGCTAATCACATTATTCACATCCTGTATTTATTACTCATTTTTGTTTATCATCGTGAGTCTATATTTTCACAAAGATTTGTCCACCATGTCCTGTATTTATCAGTTTTTTCCTTTAACATCTAGTGTTTTGAATATAAAATAATTAAGGAAAATTTTAAAAACCTAACAAAACATAGCGACCAAGATGGATTTTAATTACTTAAATGTTCTAAGTCAGATAAGTTTCACTTTAATGTTATGAATATTAGCAATAAAATAGTATTTAACAACTTAGGGGGGTTTGTTATACACTCACTACTGTAATGTTTTCTAATTCTAATGTTAATGAATAGGCAGTCCTTAAAAGTTATACTAATTCTGATATAGGAATAATAGTGGACAGAAAGTAACAATTTGAGTAATAAATATAGCACACATCCATATGCAACATTAACTGACAATATTAACCCCAGCACTGCAAAAAGGAGATATATATATGTGTATATATATATGTATATATATATAACATAAACACTATAACTGAAACAAACACTGTTATGTGTATATATATATATAACATAAACACTATATATATACACATAACATAAACACTAATAAGTCTTTATGTTATCCCATTTTTTACTAAAAGACTTAAAGATACACACAAACCTAAGTTACATACTTGAAACTTTAATCATAGTTTCTCTAAACAAAGGTCATGAGACACTAGTTGTTCCCTGGGGTTGTACCATAGCTGTATAATAACCTGTCTACACTTTGCCCTAGGTGCCGAGGGTAGAGCTTCCAAACCCTTGGTATCTCCTGAGCAGCAGAATTATTTTCATTGTTCATGTTAAGACACTGGACTCTGCCTAAGTTTATGCTAATGGAGTGACTCATGGTTGGCCCCCAAGTGGCTACAGGATGGGGCTGGCCATACTGGAAAAAGCACCTGTGTAATTACAGGCCTGGGGCTTTGAGCCATAGCTCCAACCTCCTGCTCTCTAAGGAAGTGAGGCAGCTGGAGATTTAATTCAAGCTGTGGGATGCTCTAACCAAAGGTATGCTTGTAACAGGCCCTGGGGAAACTCTGAACACATAGGCCCGAGGGAGCCTCCTGGCTGGTGAATACAGTGCTGTGCTAGGGTGGCAACATAGCCCAGTCCCACTAGCAGAGGACGTGGAAACTCTGCATCCGCACCTCTAAGACATCACCCTGGAGCAGGAGTGGTGAACTTACGGCACACGTGTTGCTTGTTTAAGACAAAAGATGTTAATGTATGAGTCGTTTTCTACACTAAAGCCTTAATATTCAGGTTTAATGGCAATGTTGGCACTTTGCAATAAATAAGGAGGTGTTGGGCTGCAGATTGAGCAGTCATCTCTACAGAAGGATGGCCATCACTGGCTTACAGGCTTTTTCTTTTGGCTGGTACTGACTTAGACCCATTATATGACATTGGAACCATAAATGCAGTGCTTTCCTGAGCTCTGTGAGCCATCCCATTGCACATTATGTGTGTTACATGCAGTTTTGATTTAGGCTATTTTCAATGTAAGACAGTTTTACTAGGACGAGATTCCACCACAGGTCGAGAACTAGCTACACTAGCTGACTTCTCTTGCTTGTCTCACTTCTCACACTTTCCTATTCTAGGTCCCCAGAATCGACTCTTAAAGAAACAATGGGCTTCGGAGTCCTTTTCTTAGGGTCTGTTTACTTGGGAGTCCAAAGAAAAACATGAAGTGTCTTCCATGTGCAGGATGATTGTTTTCTAAGGACTGAGTATCAGTCATAGCACCGGTTTTATCATCCTGATATGTCCCCCTAGTGTTAAAGTTACTTTCTTATTAACCATGTTGATTTCAGTCTCTTTCTGTGCCCGATGATCATAAGTACAGAAAGTTATTGATAGGAGCCCAATAAAGAGAAGAACGATAAAAATCCACATGAAAATTTACATTATCATCAGTTTCTCTGAAGAAAAATAATTACTAATTAACAAAATTCTTTTTTCAAAATACCTAAGTTGTTTTCGAAGCTGTTCCATTTCCACATTTTGCTCAGTTACTATTTTCAGAAAGTGTTGGTTAGTCTGCAATAGGGGGGAAAAAAAGAAAAAGAATCAGCATTACAGCATTTAAAAACTACAGAGAATAGCCGTATAGCCTACAAGTAGAGAAAATGAGATCCATGACCATGAGTACCTTTTCGAGGACAGATGTCACGGTGGCCTTCCTTTCTCACCTCACTCTCCTGGATGCCCGCTTCGCCTCACACTACCTGCCCTCTCCTGTGTCTTACAGCTTTTTCTGGCCTCCTGATCCTGCTTTGCTCATCTCCCATGCAGAAGTGTACAAGTGTCATAGAATTAATGCTCCGTTCTGCTACAGAAGAGTGGCACATGACTGGAAAGTGGTATACATCACCCAAATTCCCTGTTCCGTGGGTGGAATACCTGATGCCCGCGTTCCGCTCTAGCGTTCAGAGCTCGTTGGTGGAACTGAGTTTTAGTTACAGTTCTAACTTACTGCCTTTTACGGGCTTCCTCCTCTTCTTGGTCCCATCTTCCCAGCCCCCTACTGGTGCTCCCGGGATTACCTCTTAAATAGAGAACATGCTTTGGAAACTTTTCCTCAGGGTTTGCTTATGAAGGAATCCAAAATAAAATATGAAGTAGTCTTCTCAATGCAAACAAGTTGTTCTTTTTTTTTTTAAGGAAAGTGATTTTTCCCCCCAGAAGTGTTGGCTTCACGATGAGGGTACCAATTCCTTTCCCATCACATATATATGTATCACAGTTACTCCTTACCTGATTGTCTTGATTTTATTTTCTTGTGGTCCCAACAGATCATGCTTAGTAAAATGCTAAAATTACTGATGTACTTTTCACTGTGCTTCTCCCACCTGCTACTCAATTTCACTGACTTCTTGTTGTTGAACACACTGCTGCATTTCCTCTGCCTGCAGCACCCCCATTCTGCCTACATTCATTCTTTAATACCTTGATCAGTCTACTCACTTTCAGGGAAAAGTCAACTATTTTATTCCCACATTTTGATAAACAATATATACCCATGTACTGCACACCTTACATTTAAAAATTGTATCGAAAGTTCATGTATTCCAGAGTATTTTTTAAGGATCCTTTTTTTTTCAGAACTTGCAATGCCTGATATATAATTTAGTACAACAGCGGTATCTGTATCTTTGAGGACTGAATGAATGAATACCCGTATTGAAACATAAAAGTCTGAAATTTTAATCTTTATCTAGGAAAGAAGATTACTGAGGACCAGAAATTAGTATTCACTCTAAAGTACAATTTAAAATAACAAGTATCACATGCAGAGAAAGGGTAGAGTACTGAGAGATAGGTAGGTCATAAGAGGTCAAAGGGAAAAGAAAGAAAAAGAAAAAAGCAAAACTGATGAAATGCTGGGCACCGTGACAGTGCGGTCTGCACTGGGGAACATTTTCGGCATCTCAGTGTTTTGGTGCAGAGCCCCAGAGGTCCTAGGATGTCCATTTAGAGGAGTCTTGTAATGTGCTGATGACACAATGGTGCCTGTAGGCGCCCAGAAAACTTCCGGACTGCGGCTGGCGGCCAGGGAACAATTAGAGAGCTGGGATTCTCAGGTCCTCCACTCCAAAATCCAAGGAGAGCACAAGGAGCCAAGTTCCTCCTTCACTGGTAATGACCGAAACAATCATCTTCACATAGTGCAAGTCTCCATCTTGTACTCTGATTAACTACTAGGAAGGTAACAATACCCAGTGTATCAACTACTGTAACTATCCTACTAACCTGTTTCAAAGCTCAGTTTTATTATTTATCTTTCTCTCTTTAAAAAAATTTAAATAAATAAGAAATAAATAAAAACAAACAGATGGAGTCTGGAGTGCTTGAGCACTGCTGAACACATGAGGTGCCTGGAGGAGGTGCGCCTCAAGAGGTTCCCTTCCCTTCCCCACATTTCACCCCATCATTATGAAGCACAAATTCTCTGAAGCCTTAGCTACATTAAAGATCCTACAGACCCCTTAGCCTCAGGAAGTAGTACACTGTGATTGTGAAGAGATGGAATATTGCCAGGCTCAGGCAAAATTACCTTGGACTTGTGCAGCGTACAATGGCAGCCACCTGTAGAACCAGCTTCTCAGAAAACTGAGGCAGGAGGGTAGCCTATGAGCCCTGGATTTCAACACTAGCCTGAGAAACACAGTGACACCCTATCAGATAAAGTAACTATGAAGCTTTGGGGATTATGATAGAGAAATTTCATTTCTCATGTATCTTTAAGGTATCTATTTACTACCATACTAAAGATTTGTACATGACAATTCTACTATTAAAACTACAAAGTATAGAAAAAAGAACTTTTGGAGCTTAAGGCACAAGGCAGGAAATAAATATTAGAGTAAAGATACTAGTAAAAAGCTATTATGAGTTCAAGGATTGCCAAACTTAATCTTGTTAAAATGTCTGTATTACCCAAAGTGCTTTACAGATTTAAAGTAATCCCTATAGAAATCTCTATAACATCTTTAACAAAAATAGAAAAAATATCCTAACATTCACACGGAAACACAAAAGCCTATAAGTAGTCAAATTAGTCTTGAGAAAGAATGACAAAATTAGATTTCAAAATACATTGCAAATCAAAACAGTGTGACACTAGCATAAAGTCAGACATAAAGACTGATGGAACAGAGTAGAGATTCCAGCAAGAGGTCCCCACATACGTCACTAACTGATCTTTGACAAAGAAGCCACGGATATAGAATATGGGAAAAGCAGCCTTCAGTAAGTGGTGCGGGGGGCTCTGGACGTTCACTTTGAAAGGGATGAACCTGGCCCTTATCTTCTTATACCACGTACAGAAGTCAACTAAATGGATGAGAGCTTTCAGACTTGTACCTAAAAATTCCTAGAAAAAAAACTAGGGGAAGGGTTTCAAGACCTGAGTCTTCGTTGTGTACCCAGGTAGGACCCCAAAAACACAGGTAACAGGACAAACACAATGAGCTGGAGCTACATTAGCACAGAAAGTGGCTGTGTAGCTTCTCACCGTGAGAAACATACCCTTGAAAAGACAACCTTGAAAAGTTAAAAAAAATCTGCAAACCACAGTTGGTGGGAAAGAAAACTCCAGAATGTTTAAGGAATGTCTTCAATAGTATTAAAAAAGCAGATTTAAACATGGGCTCAGTACAGTAGTAGAAGAGATGCTTCTGTTTTTGGCCTGTGCATGTCTGTAAGTCAAAAGTGAATTACTTGTAGATGTACAGTTTGGTCTTGTTTTTGGTCAATTTCATTTGTACACACTGGTTATATAGAACAGATTTCCATGCAATAACATAAGGTGGTTATTTTACTTGTTATCCTAGTTTCTCTCCTCTCCCCGTCCCCGATCCATTTCTTCATCTCATAATCTTTCCATTATTGTCCTGTCACCTCTCCTTTTCTTTTCTATTCTTTTTTTGTGATTCCTCATATAAGAGAAACATACAGTATTTGACTTTCTGAGTCTGGCACATTTCACTTAATATGGAAAGGTCTCCAGTTCCAACCATTTTCCTGCAAATGACATGATTTCATTTTTATGGCTAAATAATATTCCAATGTGTATATATACACATATCATATTCTCTTTATTCTGCCTCTGTTGACAGAAGCCTAGGCTATTTCCATAGCCTAGCTATTGTGAACTGTGCTGCAGTGAACATGGGCATGAATGTGTCACTGTAGTATGCTGTCACTGTTTCTTTCAGGAATATAATGAGGAGTGCTATACCCGGATCAAGTTCCATACTGATTTCTGTAGTGGTCATAATAGTTTACATTTCCACAAACAATGTAAAAGACTTTCTTATTTTCTTCCTATTACCAATAATAGCCATTCTGACTGGAGTGAGATAGAATCTCTACAGCTTTGATTTGTATTTCCCTAATGACTATGCATGTTGAATATTTTTTCATATACTTGGCCATTTGTACAACTCATTTTTCCACTTATTGATTGGGCTATTCATTTTTGGGGTATTAGTGTTTTGAGTTCTTTGTATATTCTAGCTATCACTCCTCTGTCAGGACAGTAGCTGGAGATGGTTTTCTTCCATTTGGTACTGTCTTCTCACTCTGTTTTTCTTTTGCTGTACAGAAACCATTTAATTCGATGTACTCCCATCTGTTGATTCTTACTAGTATTTCCTGTGCTACAGGACTCCTATTCAGGAAGTAATTGCCTGTGCTGTGACATGATCACGGAATTTTTTTTATTACCTATGTTTCTGTCTCTCCTTTTTTCCTAGCTAGCATTTCCAGTTTCCTTTGATCCATTTTGAACTGATTTTAGTACTAGGTGAAAGAGGAATATAGTTTCAATCTTCACCAAATGGATATACAGTTTCCCAGCATCATTTGTTAAAGAGGCTATCTTTTCTCTAGTATAGATTTATGAACATTTGTCAGCATCAGACAGGTGTTTGTTTCTGTGTCCTTTCACCTAGGACATTGTTCTCTGTGCCTGGACCATACGGCACTGTTCTCACTACTGTGGTTTGGGTTCTAGGGTTGTTTTGGAATTGGCTACTGTGATGCTTATGGCATTCCTCTTTTTCTCAGGACTGCTTTCACTATTCTGGGTCTTTTACATGTTTTAGGATTGTTTTTTCTAGACCTGGCAAAAACTGGTATTTTGACAGGGATTACAGTGAATCTGTTTATCACTTTTAGTAATATGGACATTTAATAATATTAACTCTTTGATTCATAAACAAGTGAGGTCTTTCCACTTGCTAATGTCTTCTTCAATTTCTTGCCTCAGCTTTTTATAATTTTCACTGGAGAGGTCTTTTACCTCACGGGTTAGGGTTATTCTTAGGTGTTTATTTTTTTAAGCTATTGTGAATGGAACTGACTTCTTGACTTCCTTCTTGGTGACTTTATTATTAGTCTATAGGAAAGTTATTGACTTTTCTATGTTGTTTTTGCATTATGCCACTTTTCTGAATTAGTTTAGTTTATCAGATCTTAAAGTCTTCTGCTAGAGTTTTTAAGGTCTTCTATTACATTGTATATAAATACAGATCATTTGACTTCTTTCATGCCTGTGTGTCTATTTTATTTCTTTCCTAATTACTAATTCTTTTGGCTGCAACTTTAAGAACTATATGAATTAGGAGAGTGCTAAGCTAGAATAAAGGAAGGAAGGAAGAAGGATTATCTGGAGTATCATAATCCTACTATTCAACATACTATTCAACAATGAGTAAAAATAAAATTCCAAAAAGCTACAGAAAATGGGAAAATAAAAGGGCTAAGGGCCTTGAGATGACTAATTACATTTGCTCTAGGGTGCTCCTGGGAAATGTAGGTGTATCAAAGTTAGTACTGATGGTTAGCATGTGCTTCTACATTTCTGAATTGTTCTTTTATAAAATAACCAATTTATTCATTTGACAAAAGATTTGCATTATTCTAAAATGTGTGCTACATTAAATATAAATGTTATAGCTTGCGTTTAGATGGCCCCTCAAAACCTAATGCAGTTATAGGTGGGACTTTTCAGAGGTGGCCTAATCTAGAGTGTTTGACTGATTCGTGATTCAGTGCTAGGATTAAGGGTGCTAGGATTTAAGGTGGGTGATTTCTAAATCAGTCCATTGATAACTCTGGCGCCGGCCTCATCCCAGTAGTTTATATATAAGGGACAGAAGGGGGCTTGTTCCTCTCTTGCTTGCTGTGCTCCCTTCGGCCTCCATGACTAGTTTCTCCTCAATGCCTGTCTGCCATGCCACCCTGCCTTGCAGCCACTATTTAAAATTTTCATACCCTGGGATTTTAAAATTGTTTCATTAACTGCTATGATCCTATTAAACATTATTTGTACAGATAACACAAAGCTGGGACAGGCAATTAATATGTTGGATGACAGAATTAAAGATTAATACACAACCAGGGAAGATAAAGTGCTATTTGTAAAGTCACCAACAAAAAAGTCTAACTGCACAGCTGTATTTCAACAATGATTTTAGTCAGCTAAAAAAGATACATTATGGGCTTAGTTGACTGACCTAAATGATTAAATAGCCCCCAAGAATTTATTTTTATTAAAAATGGTTTTTGGATTTCACAGGCAAAGGTTCTCTGGGTCAAATTACGTGAGGATTAATTCAAAGCAGAGCATGTATAAAAACATCTAAATATTATTATGACTTCTTTAGCCCAACTATAATGATAATAATAGGACTATTCATAAACTGGAATTTGAAAAATGCATAAATGAATTCAAGAGAGTTATGACAACCAATTTGTTTAAGTAGGTGCCTGTCAAGAGTCACAGAAAAGGAATCAGAATTGGAATTTGTCTACCATACTCAATGCACTTAGCAGTAAAAGAACCAACAGAAGAAAAAAGAAGGCAGATTTCCCAATGCAATGAATGGTCTTGTGAGGTACTAAGTTCTTGTTAATAGAGGTGTAAAGCAAACACTGGATGTCTACTTTGAAAGACTACAAAATATTTCTTGCTTTGGATAGAAAGAAATCTTTCAAAACAACTAAGATCTCTTCCTATTTTAAGCTTTTACTGATTAATTTATAGTAGGCAATTTCAGTAATAGGTGACATTTAATGGTATAAATATTTTCATTTTACAAGGTGGTGTTTAAACAAGTCTCTTCACTAGCACATTACCCACTAACATTTTTGTTTTGTTTCAGATGGGTAGGAAATTAAACAAATGAAAGCTCTGGAGGTCCATTTATACAAAGTAATTTTATATCTGCTTTGTAGAGGTAGATACAGCTTTCACTACTGTTCACATTATAAAACCAAATGTGTACTGGGATAGCACTTTAATTATCTTATATGTTTAAGAGATTCTTGGGTATCAGAGCTCTAATTATTAACATAAAAAAAACCCAGTACATCAGGCTGAGGCAGGGGATAAGTTCAAACTTAGTGAAACTCTCCAAATAAAAAATATAAAAGGGTTGGTGAGCCCAGCATGGTATCCTGGCCTGAGAGCCCAGCATAAGGGGAAGAGGGAGGGTGTTCAAAGTTCAAGCTTCGCTGGGGCAATGTAGCTACATAGAAAGAATCTATATAAAAATTAAAAATAATGAAAGGACTGGAGATGTAGCTCAGTGGGAAGGCCATGGGTTCAACCCCAGTACCACAAAACAAAAACAAACAAAAAACAAACAAAGCCTATCCCAATAAAAAACCAAACCAAAACAAAATAAAGGAAGGATACAAGCAGACGGAATGTATTTCTTGTAGACAGCAAAGGGTCCAGGGAACCAAGAGGGAAGGGATGGGGAAACAGGTACAGTGAAGATATTCTATGTGCAGGGTCCTAATAACCTCAGCAACCGTGGACATCCTATGCCACAAAATGAACTAAGATTAATAGTATCAACAAGAACGCAAAAGGGGGAAGGTGAATCAGAGGAGGAGGCGGGGAGCCGGAAGGGAAGGGGAAAAGAAAAAGAGAAACAAACTGGATCTTGTACGTACATCTACTCCCTAAGATGATTTAAATGCATGTATTGCAGTGTTTGCAACATACGAGAAAAAAAAAGACTTAGGTATTTTTTCCCAAAGCAGTTTCTTCAGATTGCAATTTCTTACTGACATACAAGAAAATCATGAACTCCAAGATGATCTACTTTTAGTTATAATTATTAAAATGTCTAAAATTACCTTTTGTTTCTGGCTTTCAAATACATGAATCTGAGCCTCAGTCATATGTTCCTGGTAAAGTTTCTGTAGTCTGCTCAGCTCCTCAGAAACATTCTGCCAGAGTTCCACGGCCTGAGTCTTTTCCTATCAAACAAAAACATGGCAACTCAAATTATTAGCAGGCTACTTATTAAACAGTGGAAATGGATCCTTTCATTTACAACTGAGTTCTCGTACAGTTATAAAGAGTATGTTCAAAGACGGTACAGTTTAATGACAAGAATGTGTATGTGCTGAGATATGTTCCGCTAGCAATTTCACTCTATGTGACCACCATAACAGTGTATTTACAAAAGTTAAGAAGGCTACATCCTCACAGGCAATACAATATTATGGACCACCACTGTGTATGCACTTACATTTTGACTGAAATGTACTTAGGCACCATAAGAATGCATGCTGTTATAATATTTTTGGTGATTTTAAATTGATTTAATAACAACAGAGTATAAATGTAAACATAAAAATTTTCTTACTTCGCAATTTTCCTTTTATTCAGATTTCACATATGAAATTAAAAGAATTAGTAGAGAATTCTACTGTTCTACCAGAAAGTACAAGCTCTAGAAATTACTGAAGAAAAATTTCACAAGAAAAGTATTTTTTTCCGTGACTGTAAAAGTAGTATGTGTTTAGTATGGAAAATGAGGACAACATGAAAAATCAGAGAGGACAGTAATAACCCCTTCTAATTTTAACACCTCATACTAAATATTGCTGACATCTAGACACAATAATTTTTATAAATGTTGGTTCTGTTCATGTTTATAAATGTGATTTGGGGTAGAATTTTTTTAGTTTTAAAAATTAGAAATGACATAATGTATGTTTATACTGTACTACTTTTACCTGGTATTTTATAATGAGAATTTTTTCAAGTCCTTATCTATTTTTTTCAGTACTGCATCGTCAAAGTGTGGTATGGGAAGCTTTACAGTTCCCCAAACCTTTTCAGGCGATCCTGAGGTCACAGTTATTTTTGTCACACTGTGCAGACATTGTTTGCCTTTTTCATTCTCCTCCTTGCATAGTAGAATTTTCCAAATTTTATGTGATGTTGGCACTGTTCTCAGGCTAACAGAATGTGCGCTTTTGCTTCCATTCTGCTTTAATTTATAATTCAAAAATATTAAATATAACCCACAAAAAGAGAAGGTTCTTTAGGGTCCTAAATAATTTTCAAGCATCCTAAAGAGGGATCCTGAAACCAAAACCACTGAGAAATGCACACCTAAGATGTAGAAACTCTTATTATCTAAAGAAGTGAGACTAAGGTTAAGGCAACTTGCCTGGGGTTCCTCAACAAACTGCTAACTGAATCTGGAAGAAATCTTTATCTCTTTGAGTCTAAAATCTAAGCATTCAAATCCCAGGTCAAAAGTAAGCCATTCTCTTAGTTTAATGTAATGAAGACATTCATTTTTAGAACATGATGAGTATACATTTAGAATATACAATGTATTTCTATGAAATATTTACTGAACTATAAAGGCATTCAAAAAACACACAGATCATGAATTTTTATAAAGTAAATACATTCGTTGCAACCAGCACACAGTTTAAGAGAGACCGCTATCACCTAGGAGACAGACGCTCTTCTCCTGAGAAGAAGCTACCCCTCCAGCTACTACGCTCTCCCTTCAGATAGCCCCCACCTGGCTTCTAGCGCTGTAAATAGTTTTGCCTAAAACTCTATATATAGTTTTGAAATTTGTAGACAAACACAGAATTTGCAGCCTGAAGACTTGGATTGGATCACTAATTCCTGGCTAAATAATTCATTTCATTTCCTTATGACTTAATTTTCCTAATGATTCACCATAAAAATACCTCATGCTTCAAAGATCTCACTGTTTCCTGAAACTGCCTGCTGAAAACAATCACCTGCACTAGTAGTTATAAAATGTAGATTCTCGTAAGGACTTTCTAAGAACCAGCATCATCAACATCATCTCAGAACTGTTAGAAATGCAAATTTCTAATCAGACTATCTGTCTCAGACTTGTGCATGTGGGTGTGTGCAGTAATTTGTGTTTCATTACTATGCTAATACCATGTATCATTTTTTAAGTGGTATGAATTTAGTTTGGGGGGCCAACCACAATTTCATTGGTTTATATATTTTTTGTTTTAAGCTATATTCAATTACTCATTATTAAAAATATTATGTGAACATATTTATTTATATATTTTCACATTCAATTACTTAGAACAAACTCCTACAATCTATACAATATCATTATCTAACTGGACAGAGTTTATAAATACTTCTTGGTCAAAGGCAATGAACATTTCTAAGGTCCTCAGTGTCAAACTGTCTTCTAGAAAGATTTTCACAAATCACAATACTACACTAGCACAAATATTCAAAACTAAGTTAAGTTAGGGACTTAAGAACTTAACTCCTGCTATCAGCTCCTTCAGCAGCAGAGTCACTCTACACAACACATGTAGTTGTGTTACTTGCCTGTCTTGCTGTTCAGTAACGGTGACAATGATGATAAAGATGTAACAAATTAATTAACTTTAAATATGTGCTCAGCATTATATGAATGCTCTGTGAGGATTTTTAGCTTAATTACCATAAGAACTCCATAAGATAAAATTTTTTTGTCATATATAAACGAGGAAGAAGAGGCACAAAAGTTTTCCAAGATCAGGGAGCTGGAAAGTGAAATGAAGACCAAACAAGAAATATGACCAGAATTCAATGTTTCATCACCTTGTTATACTTCTCCCAAAGCCGGTATGTTCCTTGAGACCCAGAACCAACATTACCCGCTACATCATCAATGGTTAGCACAGTGTCTACCCCAGAATAGTGTTTAATAAATATCTGTGGAATGAATGAAGATATTTGAATTGATAAACACTATGCTTACTACGGTGCTTCTTAGGTAACCATAGGATAAGTAAGTCCAAGACCGCAGGATACCAAAATCTGTGGACAAGTCCCTTAATAAAATGGTGAAGTATTTGTACATAATCTGTGTGCATCCTCTCACGTACTTGAAACCCACCATCTATAGATTGATCTTAATACCAGATACAATATAAATTTCATTGTTTAGGGAATAGTGACAAAAGTCTGCACATGTTCAGTACATATGCAATTTCCCTCCCATGTGATTTGGAACCGTGGCTGGTTTGATCCACAGATACGGAACCCATAGATATGGAGGACCAATGGTATTTTGATAAAGACCCACACACAAAGAAATCTTTTTTCTCAATATCAACTTTAAGTTGTATTAATTTAGCTTTTATCTCTCTAGTTGGATTCATCTAGTTTTTATACATCACATAACGGTCCTTCAACCCAAAAATGAATAACAACATAACTTTATGTATTTTGTCAGACCATTAAGAATAAATTAATACAAAAATAGGTATGTATAAGCAGAAGTAACATTTGACATTATTTTTTATAGATCTCTTAAAATTTTAGGAAGTAGTACTAATACATATTGTGCCATAACTTTTGAGTCATAATTTAGTATCTGGTGATAAAGTTTAAATTTTTATTTCCACTCATACATTTCAAGAAATTCAACGTAAATATATCTTATCAAGATAAATACAGGGGTTTCCTCTTTTTTTTTTTTTTTTTGCAGTGCTAGAGATTGAACCTAGAGTCTTGGCATTGAGCTACATGTCTAGTCCTTTCTTTACTCTTTATTTTGGGATAGAATATCCCTAAGTTATTAAATTGTCCAGGCTGGGCTTAAACTTGCAAGCTTCCTGCTTCTGCTTCCCAGAGTTCTGGGATTACAGGTGTTTGCTACTGTCTGTGCCCAGCATCCTCTTTGATTTAACTAACATATCAAATAAAGAATTCCAAACCCAAAGTCCCAAGTAAATATGACTCTTCACTAATAATTATAAAATCAAAATGGTAAGTAACTCAGAATATCTAACTCCACTTATAAATGAAGAAACTGAAGCATGAAGAATTTTTTTTCTACTCTCACAGAAAGTAGACTGGAGATTCAAATCTGCAGAAGATATGACACACTTGGGTGTAAAGTAAAATTTTCTCATGTATAAATTCACAAAAATTACAGTGTTGAAAACAAGACATACACAACATACTGTACCTTCCCAAAGATTTCACTCACTATGAGGAAAGAAAAACAGGAGAGCGTATTTCTAGAAGAAGTATAATTTTAGAGAAATACCATACCATAATCTTTGAAAAATGGGATTAGAAAACACAGAAAGAAATTAAAAATTTTAAATGAGGGAAGTGAGATAATTGATTTTTTTCTTTAAAATTTTTCTTTGACTGTAAAACCTTTTCATGGGAAAAATCAAATTAAAAACTTTACCAGTCCATTAAAAAGTGTATTTGTTCACTATATAATAATGAGGGTATTTTGATAGGGTTGTATTTATAATTTTTGCACATTATAGAAAATCAAGTGGTGACAACTTTATTACTCTGTTGTCGTTCACATATAATGATGAATACAGATTTTTTTTTTAAAGATGCAAGTTCGGCCTTGTTATGGTTTGTGTGTAGATGTCCCCCAAAACCTCATGCACTTTAGGTGGGACTTTTTCTGAGGTGGCTGAATCTAGTTTGTGACTGATTCAAGATGCTGGGATTCAGGATGCTGGGATTAAGTGTGGACGACTGACTGCTGGGTCACTCCACTGACTGGACAGACACTGTCCTCACACCAGCAGTCTGGATTTTTAAAAAGCAGGTAGACAGAGGCTTGTCCTCTCCCACAATCCTTCCCTGTTGCTTTTGCTGTCTTCTGCCTGCCATGAACTGCTCTCCTCTGTGAAGCCACCGCACCCAGGAGCCAGCCGTTTACAGACTGGAACCTCTGTAGACTGAACTAAATAAACCTTTCTTCCTTTAGCGGTGGTGTCGGGTACTTTGTCTCAGCCAGGAGAAAAGTAACCAAGACAAGTATGTATTTTAAAAAATACGTCACTTACTCGATTGGCGAGTTGCAGCTGCTCCTGAAGGTTCCTCACTGTTTCGTCATCTGTAACTGTGACACTTCCTATCTCCGTGCTGAAAGGAAGGGCCTCTAACTGCTTTTCAACAGCACATTTCAACTCGCTGTGCAACCTTCGGGACAGACAAGGGAAAAACAAAGGCATTTTAGCAACAGGGATTTCTTTTGGGGGTCAATTACATAATAATGTTTCAAAAAGAATTTTTTACATGAAAACTTTTTCAAGTAGACCTTGGAAAAAAATCAGAAGTGTTTCATAGCCCTTAAATACTGTTAGGTGAACAAAGAGGTGAACAATTTCAAATGCATTAAATTGATGATAACTAATGCAAGAAGAGTTTGGTATGTCTTACAGAGATTTTAATTTTTGCAAAAGGTAAAATTTAGATGTTATAGCTTAGAGTAAGCTATTCAGAAAAAACTTAAAATGCTAGTTTCAGTCAGTCAAGTGAACAGAAATGATAACTTATATAGAATTTGTTATTTTTGTTTACCAAGTTTCATAAAATCCATTTGAATTCTTAGGTAGCTTCAGTTATAAATAAAGTAAAATAAAATGGTTGCAGGTTATCAAACCAAGACTACTAGAAACTTTTTTGTAGCACATCTTTACATATCTTGACTATAATTCTGAAAATCTTTTTTTATTTGTTTTTCCTTTTTGAGACAGGGTCTTCACTGTATATTCTAGCCTGGCTTTGAACCCACTGTATAGTCTAGGCTGGCGTCAAAGTCACAGTGATCCTCCTGCCTTAGTCTCCCAAGTACTGGGATTACAGGCATGTACTACCACACATGGCTGCAAATCTTTAATCTTAACATTAAATTAGATATTCCAGCCTTTAAGACATCTGTCTATCTATCTATCTATCTATCTATCTATCTATCTATCTATCTAAAGCACAGAAGATAAAACTTAAAGAGACATTGTTTTAATCTAAATGATACCAACCTAAAGGAAAAAAGGTTTACTATACTGAAAAGACTTCAAAACATGTATCAAATATAAGCAGAAAATATTACTTATAGAAAACAAACTTCAAGGTGAGAAATTAAAAAGAAAATTATAGCCGTATACCTAAAACATTTAGAAGAAAATTATCTACAGATATCATAAATCTCCTTTTAAAGTAGAAAACTTCAATCTTAATTTTTAGAATATATATATTTATCAAAAATAAAATTCATCAAATATAATAAAACCAAGAAAATAATTTAGGAACAAGAAAAGTTACTTTTTAAGGAAAAGAAGGAACTTGCTAATTATTTTCTAAAAATATAGAAAAACATCAATGTTTTTATTTTTAAATATTGAACCAAACTTTAAAAATATTTGTATTTTTCATGTAAAATTATATTTAATAGAGAAAAATGGCCAATATAGAAATAAAGCAAGATTTTAGGAAAGATATGCCAAGTCACAGGGCAAAAAAAATCCATTTAATACTGTGATGTATTTTCTAGCAGAATTTTTACTTTCTGCTAAAAATAAACAAACATATTATATTGCCAATATATTATAATCTGCCTTTTAGCTATTTTATTAAAACATATAAAAGCTGGGAATGTAGCTCAGCGATAGAGCCCTTGCACAGCTTGTGTTAGGGTGTTAGGCCCTGTGTTCAATCCCCAGCACCACAAAACAAAACAAAACACAGCAAAATGCATAATACTGTAAATTTTTTAAGTAAAGTTTTGAATAATGATGTAATATTTCCTCATTTTCCGGAGTTATGAATCTATCAACTTTAATAATTTTAAATTGACAGTCAAATTAAATTGAAAAATAAAACTAACATTTATTTAGTATATTATTATTTAAAATATTGGAAATACGAGAAGTTAAAGTACTTTAACTCTAAGTACTTATCTCTTTCTTTAAAGTAATTTATCTCTTTATCTCTTTTTAAAAAGTTATAATCTTCAGTAATACCATTTTTAGTGTTTTGACAAAAATTGTTAAAGGTAAGTCATAGAAACAACTCCCTTGCATTGATTATTAAGATTACTTTGTACAGATTCAACCTTTATGATTGTTTTTATAGTTGTGCACTATCATGCAAAGCAAGGGATATCTATAGTTTATTTTTGCTTTATTATCATTATCATGATTATAATTACTGTCATTATTTTTGGTACCAGGAATTTTTTACATTAATTTCTCCAGGGATCACTTTATCAGTTTCTTTTCATCTGAAAATGTACTTATTTGGCATTCCATCCTGACAGATATTTTACTGGGCACAGAATTCTAAGTTGACAGCTTTCTTTCAGCACTGAAACAATTCCACTGTCTGTCGATCACCATCATTTCTGTTGAGAAGTCAGTTACCTTATTGCTGCTCCTTTAAAGATAATCTGTTTTGAGCATTTTTTGTGAGTTTCTTTGATTTTCATAACAATGTACCTGGGATGGTACTTTTGTATTATGTTGCTTATGATGCATAGCGTTTTGTCAATCTGAGACTTTTGTCAGTTTTGGAAAATTCTACCATTATCCCTTCAGAATTTATCTCTGTCTCATTCTTATTTGGAGAGATTTAAAATTACAGTTAACCCTTGAACAATGTGGGGGTGATAAGCATCAAATCCTGCACTGTCAAAAATCTATGTATAATTTTTGACAGCCCAGAAACTGAGTCAAAGCCTTCTGCTGACATAAAACCTAACTCATCACATAAACTCTTAGTTAATACATATATTTTGCATGCTACAAGCATTATATACATGAAAAATACATGGAAACCTTGAGAGATCACTTTTTTACCATAATATGTAATTTACTAGAGCAGTTAACTACTTGTGCAGAGATAATTAACATCACGTGGTGTTCTGAACACATACTGGCAACAGCTGCCCTCAGTGCACATATACTACTACAATTAGTATTATAGTTAATTTGACGCAGTTACACTTTAACACTGCCTCTTTACATTTTGTTTTCCTTTTTGTGGTGCTGGAACAGAACCCAGGGCCTCATGAGTGTTAGATGAACACTTTACCACACAGCTACATCTCCAGCCCGTCTTCACATTTGCTTACATTTCATTCAACTGTCAATGACACCACACATGACCTGGTTTCTACAATTTTGTAACTTCTTTATGAAAGTATGTGTTTATATATCTTATTAGTGAAAAAAGACTTATTTTCCCATATTTTATGTATTGACAAAATCCCTTTTCTTATTTTTTCATTATTTCTAGGCTATGTATTTTATCTCCAAATTTTTCCAAAATGTTGAAAATTCAAAATATCTGCATATCAATGGGTCTGCAGTTTAAAGGCCCATGTTAATCAAAGATAATGGTACGTAAGTTTCAACCCTTTACACCATTTCTGTCTTATATTATTGTCCTTCTTTTCTATCTCCTTTTCTCTATCTTGTTGCATTCTATTAATTCTCCCTTCAATGATTTCTTCTAGTAATGTACTGTTTTCAGTTGTCAGGTTTCTATTTGGTTCTTTTTTTAATTTTAAAGAGAAAAGAAAACAAAATAACAAAGATAAAAACAAAGCAACACAAAAACAACAAAAATGATACAGTATTTCAAAACAAGATAATAGGAAATTAACAACGGTTGTTACACTGCATATGGTTGTCTTCCACAAAGTTGCCCAGATTACTAGATGAAAGAATGCAAGATTGATCAAACAATTAAAGAGAGTGAAAATTAAAAAATATTAGAGACATACAGAGTTTCACTAAGCAAGATGGAATTCAACAATGGTTGTTATATTGCATATTGTTGTCTTGAAATTAGTTGTTCAGATTACCAGATATAAGCTTGCAAAATTCATCGAAAAGGTTTAAGCATTAACTGTTCCTTTCAATAAACCAATAAACATCAGCAGTTCAATTATTCCAGCTATCCTTGTGTATACATATATAGTTTTTCCTTTCTACTTTCCCTCATCCCAGTTGTTCCTTCTCTTTAAGCAATTTCTTTCCCTTTCACATTATCTATTGTACCTTATGAGTTTTATATATTCTTTCAGATTCTTACACTAGGGAGACAACATGATGTTTACATATGTGGGTCTAATTTATTTCACTTATGAGCATGGTCTCTAGTTGCATCCATTTACCTGAAAAAGCCTCGAGTTTATCTTTTTTTATAGCTGAGTAATACATTTTTTTATCCATTCCTCACTTGATGGGCATTTGGGTTGTTTCCAAGATTTAGCTATGACAAATTGTTCTGCTATAAGCACAGGTGCACATATATGCTGTGGAATGTTTTCAGTTCTTAAAGAAAAATACCTGGAAGAGAAATAGCAGGATTGAATGGGAGCTCTAATCTTAGTTTCTTAGGAATTGCTACACTGATTTCCATAGTGGTTGTACCAGTCTATACTCCCAAAAGTGAAAAAGGGTTCCTTTCCCCCCCAGCCCCTCCAGGATTTGTTATTGGTTGACCTCTTGATGATAGTCACTATTTCTGGAGCAAGATGGAATGTCAGTGTTTTAATTTGAATTTTCTGAATGACCAATGATATTGGACATTTTTTCATATATTTATTTGCCATTTGTATTTCTTCATCTGAGATGTATTCACCTTAGATGCCTATTTTTAGATTGGGTCTTTGAATTTTGTGGGCCTGATTGTTTTTAATTCTTCATATGTTCTAGATAGAAGTCCTTTGTCTGAGGGACAGTCAACAAAATTTTTTCCCCAATTTATAGGTTTTCTTTCTACTCTGTTGGTGATTTCTTTTTAAGTGCAAAATCTTTTCAATAAGATGAGGTCCCAGTTGTTGATTCTTTGAAGTATTTCCTGTGCAGTTTGGTTTTTGTTTATGAATTCTCTGCTTATCCCCTATCCTCAACATTTCTACCTATTTTCTCCTACAGTAGATTTATTTCTTTTTTAATATTTAGATTTTTGATCCATTTTGACTTAAGTTTAGTGCATGGTGATAGACATGGGTCTAATTTTAGTCTGGCATGCAGAAAGCCAATTTTTCAGGCACCATTTCTTAAAGAGGCTTTCTTTTAGTGAACATGTCAGCAACAAGGCAGCTGAGTGTGTTTGTAGTTGTGTCTGCATCTTCTAATCTGTTCCATTGAGCCTCAGGTCTATTATGATTTTATCACAGTACATTTGTAGTATAATTTCAAGTCAGAGATTGTGATGCCTCCTGCCTTTCCTTCGTTGCCCAGTACTGCTTTTGCTATTCTAGGCCTCTTTTGGATCCAGATCAATTTTAGGGATATTTTCTCTAGATCTGTGAGGTATATTAATGGTATTTTAATCAGGATTGCACTGAATCTATGTAACAATTTGAGGTATATGGCCATTTTCACAATGTTCGTTCTTCCTATCCATGAGCAAGGAATACTTTCCATTTTCTAAAATCCTCTTCAATCTTTTTTATCAGAGTCTTTAATTTTCACTATATAGATCTTTGCTTCCTCTGTTATATTGATTCCTAAGTATGTCATTTTTTTGTATGCTGTCATGAAAGGTGTGGTTTCCCCAATTTCTTTCTCAGTCTGTTTGTTGTTTGTGTACAGGAATGCTATTGATTTTTGAGTGTTTACTTTGTATCCAACTATGCTATTGAATTTGGTTATTAAATCTACAAGTCTTTTGGTAGAGTTTTGGGGGTATTCTATGTAGATTATCATGTCATCTGCAAATAATGATAATTTCACTTCTTCCTTTCCAATCCTTATTTCTCTCTCTTGTCTCATTGCTCTGGCTAATATTTCCAGAGCTATATTGAATAGGAGTGGTGATAGACATCTTTGTTTTGTTCCTGATTTTAGAATTAAAGCTTTCAGTTTTTGTCCATTTGTTATGATAATGGCTGTTGGTTTGTCACAGGTGGCTTTTATCAGATTGAGGTAAACACCATCTGTTCCAATATTCTGTAGGTTTTTTTTTTTTATCATGAATGAGTATTGGACTTTGTCAAAAGTTTTTTCTGCATCTATCGAGATAACCATGTAATTTTTGTCTTTGGCTCTGTTCATATGGTGTATTACATTTATTGATTTGTGTATATTTAACTATCCCTGCATCCCTGGGATGAATCCCACTTGGTCATGGTGTATAATATTCTAGATGATTTGCTGCATTCTGTTTGCTAGTATTTTACTGAGGATTTTTGCATCTATGTTCATGAGGAAGATTGGCCTGTAGTTCTCTTTTTTTGGTTGACTTTTTCTGGTTTTGATAGCAGGGTAATACTTGCCTCCAGGAATGAGTTAGGGAGAATTGCTTCCCTTTCAATTTTTAAAGAGTTTGAGAAGAACTGGCATTAAATCTCTAAATTTCTAGAATTCAGCTGTGAATCATTAAATCTTTTAATTAAAACCATTAAATCTTCTCTTTCTAGTAGAATTCAGCTGTGAATCCAGCTTTTCTTAGTAAGTTTTCAATCACGTTTTTAATTTCATTAAATATTGGGTTATTCAGAATTTTTCTTTCTTGATTTAGCTTTGGTAATTCGTATGTATCTAGGAATCTGTGCATTTCTTCTGTGTTTTTCATCCTTAAAAAATTTTAGATGTAGGTATTGATGATCTTCTGAATTTCTATAGGCTCTGTAGTAATTTCACCCTTTTCATTCCTTATTGCACAAATTTGAGTTTTTTCTTTCCTTTTATGAAAAGGTTGGCTAGGGGATTTATCAACTTTATTTATTCTTTCAAAGAACCAACTCTTCAACTCATTGTTTGTATTGTTTTCTTAGTCTCAACTGCATTAATTTCTACTCTGATCTTTATAATTTCCTGCCTTCTTTGGGCTTTGGGCTTGACTTGTTCTTCCTCATCTAGAAGCTTGAGGTGCAGTATAAAGTTGTTTATTGATGCTTACTCTGTTTTTCCGATGTAGGAATTCACAGCTATAAATTTTCCTCTAAGGCTTTCACTGTGTCCCAGAGTTTCTAGTAAGTTGTATCTGAATTTTTGTTTGATCGTAGATAGTTTAATTGATTCTTTAATTTGATCTGTGATTCACTGGTTGTTCAGGAGGGTGTAGTTTAAATTCCACGTGTTTATGGTGTCTTTTTCAACTTCTTTTGTCATTAATTTCCAATTTCACTGCATTCTGGTCAGATAGTATGTATGGGATAATTTCAATTCCTTTGCATTTACTTAAATATGTTCTATGGGCTAGTATGTGGTCTATTTTAGAGAATGTCCCATGTACAGCTGAGAAGAATGTATATTCTGATATTGTGGGGTGGAACACACTGTAAATGTCTACTAAGTCCATTTGTTATTGCTTATTTGATTTTTGCATGTCTGTTAAAATTTGTCTTATATAGTTGGGCACTCCCATATTTGGTGCATATATATTTATGATTCCCCTTACAGTTTTCCCCTGACAAGTATGTACTGACCTTCTTTATTTCTTCTGATTATTCTTGGTTTGAAGTTCACATTGTATGCAAATAGCTACCCCTGTTTTTTTCTGGGTTCCTGTCACATGGAGTATTGTTTTTCATCCTTTGACTTTCAGTCTATTTTCTTTTGAGTTAAATGTGTTTCTAGTATACAGCATATTATTGGATTTTGTTTCTTGATCTACTCTGCCAGTCTCATTCTTTAGGTGAACTGAAGCCATTTACATTGATGATTATAACTGATATGCATTGGCTTATCTTTATCATGTTATTTTCCCACTATTGGCTCCCTAATTGTCTCCTGTTCAATTTCTTGCTGTTTGGCTTTCTATTGTTGTTCCTAAAGTTGTGGTCATTTGCATCTTTTTCTACAATATCTTGCAATATTGTAAGGTTGGTCTGGTGGTCATGAACTTCTTCAGTTATTCTTTGTCGTAGAAATATCTTATTTCTCCATTAATTTTGAAACATACTTTTATAGGATATGTAAGTCTAGGTTGGAAATTCTTTTCTTTCAGGACCTGAAATATTTCACTCCAAACTTCTTGACTAGATGGTTTGTGTTGAGAAATCTGCCATGATTCTGGTGGGCTTTCCTTTATGAGATTTTTTTTCTAATAGCTTTCAATATTCTGTTCTTTTGCTGAATTTCTGGGATTTTATTATTATGTGTCTGGTTGTAGATTTATTTTGGTTATGGCTAATTGAAGTTCTATATGCCTCACTTGTGTGTATGTCAGATTCTTTTCCCCTGCTACTTCTTGTGTAAATAAGTCTTTTTATGTCATCCATGTTGCCTCCTGCCATTTTGTTGGCCCCTATTAATCTTACATCGTTTTTCTTTGCCTCATCTTGCAGCTGCTGAGTTATTTCCTGGTTCTTTTTTTTTTTTATTTAAAGAGATCTTTCCTTTCCCTGTCACTAGCTGTCTTTAAGATCTGAAAGTCTATCTTCAGTTTTGTTCAAGTGGTTTTGCCAGTTTTGAATGGAATTTTTAATTTCCTGGATATCTGTTTGAACATGTTTCATGCATTGTAATTCTTTCCTATATTGTTCATTCAATGTTTCCATCATTTATCTATGCTCCTCTATTTTTTAAATCTATGTCTTATTTAGATGTGCTGAGCAATTCCTTCATTATTGTTGTCATTTCTTTTCCTACCTGAGAGATAATTTCTGATCTGATGTCTTCTATGGCCTGATGGAGTTGTTTCTTTACTTCAGTTGCTATCATTTCAAAAATTTCAGGTGTGTGATTTCTAAGTTCTTCTATGTCAATGTCTCCTGGACTTGTGGATGGGCTGGAGGTTTGAGATTGCATTTTTCCTCCTTTGTTTTGATATTTTTGAAGCTCTTGAAGTTTACCGGGGCTCAGAGTCACACCCATGATGATTGGGGGATGGTATGTGGCTAACTGAGGCTCTCGAAGTTCCCCAGGGCTCAGTGTTGCTCCTGTGACAGTAGGAGGGGAGGAGGGCTACTCACCAAGACTCCCAAAGTTCCACAGGGTACAGGTTTGCTTCCACAATGGTGGGCTGTCGGGTAATGGCTTGCTGTGGCTGCTGATGCTGTCTGCATCTCAGTGGTACTTCTGTGCAGGTGTGGGGGGTGCGGTGCAGCTCACAGCCTCTGGGGCTCAGCATCAGTCCCACAAAGGTGGAGGCCAGGACATGGCTTACTGAGTTTCCTGAAGCTATCTGGGGCTCAACGTTGCTCCCACAACAGTAGGAAGAAGGGAGGAAGCTCTCTGAGGCTCCTGAAGCTGTACGGGGCTCAGCATGGCTCTCACAATGCTGGGGTCTGACAGGCAGCTTACCAAGGTTCCCAAGGCTGTCCAGGCCTCAGCCTTGCTCCTGTCATGGTGGGGGTGTGAGGCATTGCTCACTAAGATTCCTGAAGCTGTCCAGGGCACAGCATCACTCCCAGGATGGGATGGTGGTGGGGTAAAGCCTGGTTCACAGAGGTTTGCAAAGCTGTCTGGGGCTCAGCTTCACTCCTGTGATGGTGGAGGTGCAGGGTGCAGCTCACAGTTTCCTGAAGCTGTCCAGGGCTCAGCATTGCTTTGGTTCTTTTTTTTAGGAGTTTCTACTTCTCTAATCAAAGTTCTTAATATTGTATCTTGTTTTATTAAAACTATTAAATATACTGATTTTAAAGACCAATCTGTCTTTGACTTGTGGGTCTGTTTTAATTGCCGATTACTTATGATTTCAACACTTTATCATGTTATCGTCAATATTTCAGTCACTTGTTCTTTTAATGTTATATATGAGCTACATATTATACACTGTTGTCTACTGATATTCTGAAGCCTATCAATAGTGTTACCTTCTTCTAAAATGGTCTTTTTTTCTAGTTAGCTAGGAGCATTATCAATCCCTCATTACTTCATCCTAATATTTAAGACTCTGATATTTCAGAGCCATGCTTCGGGTTCTTGTAGAATTAGTCTGTTTTTGGATGACTCTTATTTCTAGGTTATCCCAATACAGTGCCTAGAGGTTAGTGAGATGTTTGAATTTCCACAGTTCTGTGGAAATGGAAATTAAATTTCATTTTTCTAGCCCAGTGAATTTATCTCAAGCTTTGCTGAGTTTTAAACTTCTTTCTACCTTTTCTGAGACCGTGGGATGAACTTAGGGAAAAAAGTCTCAAGTACAGGGGTATATTCCTGGATTTCTTTCTTTTCCTCAAAAACCTGATTACCTAGTATATCACTGATATAAGCAATATTACCCATTTTCAATTTTATTTTTCACAACTAAAAATGACAAAATGGGAGGAGTACTACTTTGGTTATATCTGACTAGTCTGATATACTATTTTGGTTTGGTTTGGTTTTAGAGAACATCTAGTTATGGAGCCCAGATTGTCTAGTTTTCAGTTCTTTTTTTTATCTGAAGTTATTTGAAAATGTAGTTAAGAGAAATTCAATGTGTTCATCTTTTATTATTTGATTTTATTACATATATGATTTATGCTTTTAAAAATTTGTAGGTTTATACACGTATCAGGGAGGTTTACAATCCATATCTTTATTTGTAAATGTTTAATGGGACTTTGAAAATTATATTGCTGCTGGTTAGCAAATGAATGTACACAAACAGATATGCACATGTACACCCACTTGTTATTTACTCTATAGTTTACTACAGCCTTGCTTATTTTTGCCCTTGTTTCCTTTGAAATAAAGTAACATATTTGTAAATACTGATTAAAACTAAATTTTATCTGATTGTTTAAAGAAACCAGCAAGATAACTGCAGAAACCATTTAGGTACCGTAAAAATGTGGGAAATTAATTTTTAAGGCATTATTGTCCATTATAGTAAAAAAACTAAACATTAGATTTCAACAAGTTAAGTTTAGAAGGGATGAAGGAAGGATAGGGGATGGGAAAAAATTAGCAAAACAAATCCAGCAATATATTAACAGGGAAGACAATACCACCAAGTAAGAGTTTCTTCTCAAAATGCAAATTTGGTTTAAGACTTGATCAGTGATACATCCAATATTTTTCTTAATAAAAAATGCTGGGTATTGGGCATCTGTTACGGCTTATACCTAGATGCCCTCCCCCCAGAGCCTCATGTACCATAGGAGGAGCTCTGGGGAATGACTAGATCATGGGTATGTGATACTGAATCAGCCCACTTGTTGGTTTATTGTTCTGTGTGTCACTGAATGGATTTACTTAAGTTGGATTTATTGGTGTTAACTATTTTGGTGTAGAAAAGACATTTCTAATTAAAGTTATTTTTAAAGAATACAAATACTGTGATATACTTTCATAGCAAATTACTATATATAACTATGTATTTAAAGTCCTTATTTATGGATTTTATTATTTTTGTCTCTTCCTACTGGCAGTGTCATTTAAAAAGATATTTAAGTATCTTATAATAATCACAAAAATGAAAAAGAATGAAACAAATGTCCATGTATAAACTGCTCACTTCTTTTTTTACTTTTGTTAGTACATGTTTGCAGTACACAGTGACTGCATTCACTGTAGGGTCTGGGACATTTATGTAACACATTTCAATTCCACCTGCCCCTGCCCCTTTTATTTTTCCAAGATCAGATTCATTTATTTATCTTATAAGACCTTATAGAGTTACTTATCATCTATAGATGGATTGAAAACCAGACTATTAGACAAAAGAACATACAAAACATGTAAGACAATTGTACTAAGTCAAAGTACACTCTTAGATAAATGGTCTGCACTGAAATCCCTCATTTTATAGATTAAGAAACTGAGTTTTAGACAGATTAAAGTACTGATACCAGGAAAATATCCAGTAAGTGCAGTAATTAAATTATAACTAATTATCACAAATAGACAACAGAAAGTTGACGAAGACCTTTCTAAAAGTTTTGTTCTATTATATGACAAAGATAAATTAAACATAATTCTAACCTTTATTTCTTTGAATTAAATATCTTTGAGAGTAAGATGTACTGTTCTTTTACATGTCATTACAAAACTGCTGCTCACTAACCTTTGACATGCCACGGACTATGGCTACGTTTCAATTTAGAGGTGTTAAATTTGGGGTGAGGGGAATAGTCTTAGAATTGCATAAGACAAAGAGAATTAGACAAATGCACACAACTACACTCTTGATCACTTAATTTTCTTTTCAATGTTTTTCTATTCTCCATATTTTCTTTCTTCCTCCTTTTTTCTTATCTTCCTTTTCTCATTTGTTATTTTCTGTTACCTTTATCGAAGTCTACTAATATCCTTCTACTTCTTAATAGGATCCTTTATCTCATTTTTCTCTCTTCCTTCTCTCATCTTGCATTGTATAATTTTTGTCTTGGTTACTTTTTTCTCGTTGCTGAGACAAAGTACCCAAAGCCCAAAATAAAGGAAGAAAAGGTTTATTTAGCTTACAGTTTGTGGAGGTTTCAGTTCATACTTGGCTGGCTCAGAGGCAGAGTGGCACATGGCAGAGGGCAAATGTTCATGGCAGCACAGCACAGCAAAAACAAGCAAAAGAAAGGAATGGCTGTAAGCAGCCTCTTTCCTTCCCTTACGTTGTAAACAGGCTCCCCCACCCAGGGATGTGTAGCTCTCACACAATCTCCATGCCCTGCTCTTCCACAGGCTTAGGATGTATACAAAGTAAGTATCCTGGCTTCCTGCTGAGTCACTCAGCTAAACCTCTGGGCTACCCAAGTTGACACGATGTATCAACCATAACAATTTTTCAAATGTTCTTTCTTCTTTCATTCTCCCATACCCAATCCTCTATATTTTTACTAGTAAAATCATTAAGCTTTATTAACATTTAGGTAGTTAACTTTATTATTAGTTTTCAATTATTTTCTATTTTTAGCGGTATAGTTGATACATTCAGTAGATATTTACTGTGTGTCAAATTTCTCCAAACGTCAGCACTAAACCTAATCATTGAATTTGATTTGGTTCTTGTCCATTTCAGTTTGTGACTAGAATGATGGAAAGAATTACGTTCATGAACTGAGACATCATTGTGTTTTGTTGGTTTTAGTGTTTAACTATAGATCTCTTCTACGGTTAAAGGTGGTATACTATTGGTTCTTATAGCATGTTCAATATATAGTTTTCCTTGGATGATTACTGTTGCAGATTTCTTTGATTTTGCCAGGGCGGCAGAGTTGTTGCTAATGAGTTTCCCTGTGTGCCAATATCTGGATTACCTTTGTATTACTAACAGTATTATGATGTATTCCAAGAGACCTACATTCTTCCCTTCCAAGTTAACAGAGGTGGTTGGACCTTGAGACAGACAAAAGCAAAGGACTATAATTAGCCACAACCATGAGTACATCATTGAAAACAGACACTAACTGAAGAAATGTCTACACTAGAAACACAGTCTTTTCACTATAAGTACCCACAAATCTCTGCACAAAATAGAACAAAGCAAAAATAAAAACATGAGAGGACTAAGGAATGAAATGCGTACCAAAACTCCAAGTCCCCCAAAGCCAATTCATGGAGAACTGAGGGGGAGGAAAGCAAACACTACACAGCGTATTTTAAAGAACAGCAGAAGAGATTTCAAAACTCAAGTGCTCTGCAAGTTCAGAGAGGATAAAATTAAAGAGATGAAAGATGTAATAAACAATATGATTAGGGTGTTTATGGAAGATACTAGTAAAAAGCCAACTGAACCAAATAAAATGATACAAAACACAAATGACCAATTCAGCAAAAAATTAGAGGTCATGGAAAGGTTCAAAAAAGAAATCCAGGAGACAACAGTTATATAGGAACTGTGAACAGCAGAAGCATCAGTGTGCAAACAGTGTCAGAATTTTAAGACAGGGCCAAAAAATAATTCAAAGATACCTTAAAACAACAAGAGAACATGAAAAATGATGCCACAGAAGCTAGATGATACAAAAAAGGCTGATTTAAGATTAACTGGAAGTCTAATTAGTGAAAATTGGGAAACAGCATAACATGGAATAAAAAATTCTACAGAAATAATAACAAAAATAACAAAAATAAGTGCAGAAAACTTAAATAATAGCAGAAATCTACAGAAATAACAGCAGAAAACTCCAAATATATGGAAAGAATTAAACATAAAGATGAGTGAGTTACACAGAACCCCAAATAGTTATGATTAAAAAGGAACTTCTCTAGGACTCAAAATTCCTAAAGTCCAACATGGACAGGATCTTAAAAGCTGTTAAAGAAAAGCAACGAATTACTTATAAAAGGAAATCCATCAGAATAACAGCAGACTTCTCAACACAAACCTTAAAGACCAGGGGAGCTTGTAAGAGTTTCAAATGGTAAAAGAAAACAATTCCTAAAGAGACTGATAGTGTGTAAAACTACGCTTCAAAATTGATGGAGAAATAACCTGACAGAGAGCACCTCAAGAAACTCATGACCACCAAACCGGCACTACAAAAATACTCAAGGATATCCTAGAGATAATGAGGTCAGTGATGCCAAAACATCTCATAAAATGAATATGCCAAACATGGTGAAGAGTTAAAAAGAAAAGAAAAGAAAAGGAAATTAGCAATGCAGGGTAATAAATTATGACATGGTGAGTCAGTACCTTTTGGTAATAACTCTCAATGTGAATGGTCTTAACTCCTCCATCAAACCACACAGACTGGTAGAACACACCAAGAAACAAACTCAACATTATGCTGAACACAAGAAACACATTTAATTCAAGAAGAATTACACAGATTAAAAGTCAAAGGATTGAAAGTAATATTCCATGCAACCAGAACTTGGAAAAAAGCAGGAATATCTATCCTAACTCCCGAAAAAATGGACTTGAAGCCAAAACTGACTAAAGCAAAAAGTATTATCATATATTGCTAAGGAAAAAATCTGACAGGAAGGGATAACTTATAAATACATATGTGCCTAACACTAGTGCACCCAACTTCATGAAACAAACACTATTTGACATAAAATCTGATAAATGCCAACACAAATATGGTGGGGGACTCAATGTTACACTGTCACAAACAGATCAACCAGACAAAAAAAATCAACAAAGAAAAATAAAGAGTTGACCAAACCTTTGAATAAATGTTCTTAATAGGTATTTACAGTGTTCCACCCAACAACAGAACACACAATCTTCTCAGCAGCACTTGAGACTTTCTCCAAAATAGACCACATGCTAGCCCATAAAGCATGCTTAACTAAATGCAACAGAATCAAAATTATCCCATGTATATATCAGATGATAGTGAAACGAAACTAGAAATCATGGCAAAAGAAATCACAGAAACTGTGCCAACACATGGAAATTAAACAATATCCTTTTAAATAATCAATGGGTCACAAAAGAAATCAAGAAAAAAATTAAAGAGCTTCTAGAATCAACTGATAATTCCAGTACAATACAGCAAACCTATGGGACACAATAAAAGCAGTCCTAAGAGGGAAGTTTGTGATTGTAAATGCTCACATTAGAAAAGTGAGCCTGAATAAATAATCTAACAATGTGTCTCAAGGTCCTAGGAAACAGAAGAACATTCCAAATCCAAAGCTAGGATGAAGAAGGAAATGATAAAAATCAGAACAGTAATTAATGAAACTGAGACCAATAAAACAATAGACATATATGAAGCTACCTGTTTAATGACTGGACTGAAGATTGAGGCGCACTGTTTGGACTTAGTACTGACTCCTCATAGTTACAACCCACATTTGGACTTATAACACAGCAACATGACGTGACCTTCCAGTGGCTTCTCCTGCAGTACAGTACTGTAATTTCTGCTGATTGTTCTGTATAGTACAGTACAGTGCTATAGTTTTATGTTCTGTTATATTTTTCAGTACTGCATGTAAAACCTATGCAAATAAAAGCAGTCATCAAGTTGGCATTTCCTTTGACCATTTCTTTGTTCTGAATATTGAAATGTACACACTCTACAAAATCCCTCACTGAGCAAGCAACTCATTTAATAACCTAACCACAGAAAGGGAACTCCGTCATTAAATGAAGACTGTCTGTCTAACAAATGACAGAAGCTACAGGGAAAAGAACCCTTATATGTTGTCGCTGGTCATGTAAACAGTACAATCATTATGGAAATCAATACAGGGATTCCTCAAAAGACTAGAACTAGAAATTCTATTCAACTCAGCTATTCCTCTGCTCAGTATCTTCCTGAAACAGTTAAAGACAGAATAGTATAGTACAATGATAAATGCATACTCATGTTTATGGCAGCATAATTCACAATAACTAAATGTTGCCTATTAATAGATGAATAGGTAAAGAAAATGTGTTATTTATACACAGTGGAGTACTACTCTGCCATAATGGATAAATATGAGTCATTTGTAGAAAAATACATGTACCTGAGACATTAATGTTAAATGAATTAAATCAGACACACAAGGTTAAATATTCTATTTCTCTTATATAAGAATCCCAAAATATAAATGAAGGACAAAATAAAAACAATAGGAAATAGGGAGATATATATTTTGCAAGTGGGAAGTGCATAAAGAGATGGAGGGAAGGGGAAAAAAATTTAGATGTGTTATGTTCATGTCCCAACTCTCCAAGAAGAATGGGACCATATGTACTACAAATAGGTACTAAAGAAACTGAAAAAACCCTCTCAATTAAAACCATAAGGAAAATTACTTAAAATGACAAAAGTTAAGAAGTTTGATAAGAGGTAGCACTGGTAAAAACTATGGAACAATACTGGTAAATCAATATTAATATGGTAAACTGGTACCATATTGATACCGGAAGTTTGACATTTAGTACAAAAGTTAATGTTCATGTAATGTATGACCTAGTGATTTCATCCTTTGAAACTCTTGTCCTTGTAGAAGATGTCAGTAAAAAAAATTAAGTCCCAGAACACCAGAAGATATAATTTCATATAGTATTTTAAAAATGCAAACCTATATTGATTGGAGATAAATATATCTATAAAAAATTTTAAAGCAAGGGAACGATAAATACAAAATCCATGGTAGTGTTTACTTTTTGCAGAAGGAAGCATGAGATTGGGAATTGGAGAAGAAACAGATAAATGTACCAGTATCAGTTAACATTACCTCTTATGGTGGATGGCAGGTTGACAAATTTCCATTTTATCAGTACGCTTCCCACACATTTATATAATATACACTACCTGATTGATTGCTAATGTTTATAAGGTGCTTATTATGTACAGTATTCCAAACTCACTTTACCCTTTATGGTTAGCCCTATGAAAAAGATTATGCTAATATTTCCAATTTACACACAAGGAAACTAATGCAGAAAGAAATAATGTGTCTGTAGTCATATTAATGGAGCCAGGAGAGAAGTGGAAAATCAGACTCCAGATTCTACACTCTTAACCAGTATATTATATGTATTAAATAACAAAAATAAATGTTATTTAAAAAAATGAATAACTAATTGACCTACCTTTCATTTTCTTTGATGACGTTTTCAAGTTGTAGTTTCATCTCACCCATCTGTTTCTGAAAGAACAAAGTACAGTATAGAATTATATTTTCCAGACAATTAGGTGTCCATTAAGTAGACCATTCACATGCAATCCTTAAGAGTAGCATTAGTCTACAGGTAAGGAAGACTTATGCATTATTCTCAATGCACAATATTAAAAATGCACAGTTTAATAACACATAGAACCTCTTTTTTTTCTTCCGGTACCAGGGATCGAACTCAGGATCTTGCGCTTAGCCAGGCAAGCGCTTATGCCACTGAGCTATACCCCCAGCCCCTGAACCTTTTGAATAGACTATAAAAATATTTTAATATATTGCAAAGTATTTACAATATAACTCTTATGACTTAAAGCTATAAAAATGAAGCAAGACATTCTTCAGTATGATACCATAACAAATGCCAGATGATTCCTGCATGTTGACTGTATATCTTAATGAATTTACCTCAGCAGAGGTGATGCCCATTCAAGTGTGCATATTTCTCTAGTATTTCAATTGGTAAAATGGTAAAAGTGAAAAGGAAAATAGAGGCCTAGTTTAGTAGCCGTTAGTTTAGTCTCGATTCACCAGCCTTATTAACTACCTAACTGTCCACTATACAAGGCTTCTATGTTCAATGCACATGGCCACTGACATACTTAGGAGGAAGGATCATTTTTTAAACTTACTAGTTAAAATACATTGAAGAATAAAATACATACCTCCACAAACTATAAGCTAAATAAACTTTTCCTTTCTTCATCTGAGTGTTAAGTATTTTGCCTCAGCAACGAGAAAAAAGTAACCAAGACAGAATTTGGTACCAGGAGTGGGGTCATTGCTGTGACTATACCTGACCATGTGGTTCAAGAGCCTTTGGAAATTGCTTGTGGGAAGAATTTGGAAAGGTTTGGAGATGTCTGGTCAGAGCTCAGAAGACCAGAAGGCTGATGGAAATCCTGCCAATAAAGATCAGGTTCAGGAGGTTTCTGTTGGGAAAAAGGACTGCATTGGTTGTTGGATTCCAGATGATATATGTTATGGCTTGGCAAAAAGTTTGTCTGCATTTTGCTCATGTCTAGAGATTTTGCCTAAGACTGAGATTAAGGGCTTCAGCGAAATGATTAATCTGGCAAATGAAATTTCAAGGCAGTCGAATGTTGGGGCAGTTGCATGGCTATTGTTGGGGGCTTCTAGCCAGATTTATATTGACAATCAAGAGAAAAGAGCCCAGCAGGATGATTTAAAATGTTGTGAGTTTGGCCAGAAAGGAAGCTCCGGTAAATCTGTGGACTGCAAAGATAAGGCTGAGGAGGTCTCTATTGCTATGAAGGAGCAAGAGAATGGAAAAAATGGCCTGAGGGCATCACAACAAGCAGCAAGTCTCTACCATTTGCAGTCTCAAAACTGCAAAGGTGAAAGACCTTGCCTTGAGAAGGAAGCCAAAGAGTGCCATGTTCCAGAATGGTGGCAGTGGCCACACCAGGTTCCAGAATGGCAGTGGCATGGAGAATTTGCTCCTCAGCATTGGATTCAGTGTGCCCAGTGATCCAGGCACTCGACCCCTAAGGCCAAGAGAGAGGGAAGTTTGGCTACTGTTGCGGGTGGCAGCAGACCTTGGCATCATCCACGTGGCCCTGGCTTTAGGTGCAAGGAAAATGCAAGAGTTCTGAGGTTAAAGAGGCTTCCATCCAGATTTCAGAAGGCCTGGGAGGCCAGGCAGTGTGCCCCGGATAGGGCAATATGTGAGGCTGTGAGTGTGAAGCAAAAGGTGCATTGGAGACCTCAGAAGTTTAGAAAAGGCAGGAATGTGGATGATCTGAGGAAAGCTGCAAGGAGGGAACAAAGCTGGCCTAAGAGAGAAGCCAACGAGGCTGTCACTGCCAGAAGTGCCACAGGGGTGGACTGATGCAAGCCCTTTGGAGCTCACAATGATCCTCCTGCCTCAGCCTCCTGAGTGCTGGGATTACAGGCATGCGCCACCACGCCCGGCAGGGGGTAGGCTGTTTACAAGGGAAGGGAAGGAAAGAGGCTGCTTGCAGCCATTCCACCCTTTTTGCTGGTTGTTTTTTCTGTGCTCTGCTGCCCTGAACAGTTTGCCCTCTGCCGTGTGCCACTCTGCCTCAGAACCAGCCAAGTATGGACAGAAACCTCCACAAACTGTAAGCTAAATAAACTTTTCCTTTCTTCATTTTGAGTGTTAAGTATTTTGCTTCAGCAACGAGAAAAAAGTAACCAAGACAATACTATAAAAGGAAAGATGAAAGTTTGATTAATTTTCCATCAGAATAAAGGGATTACTAGGATTTCAAAAGCAAAAGAAGCACATTTCACATAGGTAGAAATATGAATAAATGTAAAGAAGACAAAAAATAAGCGAGCCCTCAAAAGATGTAAATGTACAAGTGGAAAGCAGGAACGCCACATGAAATCACATTTACATCGAAAGTTCAATGAAGTTGTGATACACCCACTAGTCTAGACTGTGCGCCCTAGGCCGAAGGAGAGAAGCCAAGCCCGAAGTCAGCTGGTGCACAGGATTGTGGGCATGAGCTGTTCTCCAAGTCTTCCTCTCTCCCTTTGAAGCAGAGAAGCTCCAAGAAGCCTGATGGACAAACTCCCTAACAGCCAATTCTAATTATAAATCGGCTTGAAAAGTGAGTTTCTCCCAGGGCTCTGCTATACCTAAATCACAATTAAACCGAAATGAATCAATTTACAACCAGAGCAGTAAGCACTGACCACACACTGATGGATGCAGTGAGAAATAAAATTGGAAAAGGCAGGTGCAGCACCTTAAATTTCATGCTCCGGCATTTAGATTTTATTGCAAAAATTATCCTCATTTTATAATTTTTTAAAAAGCTGATCATTAAAAGTTGTAATATTAAATATTTGTTACTCTCAAAAAATAATATAGGCATATGCATTAGTTAAAATTAAAAATCACTTTAAAGTTATTTGTTTAAAATATTTAATATTGGGAAAGAAATAAAATTTACACAGTACTTCTTACACCAGCAAATTTCTCACTATTTACATTTTCTTTTTAAAGTCCTTTGAATTTTAATTTTAAAAAATTTTTGAATGTTCCTGTTATAGTTGATACATTCTGTCAACTTGGGGAGTCCAGAGGTTTGGCTGAGTGACTGAGCAGGAAGCCAGGGTGCTTACTTTGTACACATCCTGAGGCTGTGAAAGAGGAGGGCATGGACACTGTGAGAGCTACACACTCCCTGGGTGGGGGTAGACTGTTTACAAGGTAAGGGAAGGAGAGAGGCTGATTGCTGCCATTCCTCCCTTTTGCTGGTTGTTTTGCTATGCTCTGCTGCCATGAACTGTTGCCCTCTGCCATGTGCCACTCTGCCTCAGAACCAGCCAAGTATGAACTGAAACCTCCACAAACTGTAAGCTAAATAAACCTTTCCTTCCTTCATTTTGGGAGATGGGTATTTTGTCTCAGCAATGAGAGAAAAGTAACCAAGACAGTTCCTTTTTTATTTAAAGAAAAAGCAAAAAAAATTAAAAAAAACCACGTATTTTCATAACCAAATAATAGGAAAATGACAATAGTTATTACACTGTGTATTCTTATCGTCAAAGTAGTTACTCAGTATAAGACATAAGCCAAAAGGATTCTTACCCAAAAGAAGCAAACAGATATTGACACAAACATTTTTTTAACAAACTAAGATCATTAATATAAATGAAACAAATTAGCATGTTTATTGAAATATTTTTAAAACAATGGGATATGTAATTTGTGGAAGTACTTGGATTTCTACCTCCTTCCTATTTATCTCTCTTCTACTTTGCTCTCTATTAGTATACATATATATATATAATGTGTATATATACATAGTGTGTATACATATATATACATGAGATATAAATTTTATATATATCATATAAAAACATGCTTTTTCTGGCAGAAAATCTTTCACAGAGATTTGCAGCAGTACTCTATGTTTTAAAGGGGGTCTTTTTTTTGTTAAGTCTTAAGTCATTAATTGAGAATTAATTCTACTAATTAATAATACCTGTGAGAACCACTATTCTTAGAAGGAGCTGTCAACATTTTTTTCCTCTCTCTCTCTAAAAGAGGTAACAACTATTCTTATCATCACAGACTGTTGTTGGGCTTTTTAAAGTGTAGCTTCCTCTCGTAATTAATTTAGTAATCACATTCAGGTAGTAAGATTGCCAAATGGAGAAAAAGTTAAATGCTTCAGTAAAATAGCTGATTAAATAGGTGAACCACATAAATTATATAAAGTTTACTTTCAACATTACCTATTTTATAGCAATCACAGCACATAATGTCACTATAGCAATTCAGAGAGTGAATTCAGTGATACTTTAGACTCACTAGTACTATAAATAAGTGCAAAATATAAATAGTTCAAAAAGAGGTTTCTTCTTTAATTGTCAGTTAGAATGATGAAAAGACATTTATTGGGGTTGGATTAAATTTAAAGGACCACAGGCTAAAAAAGGATAAGTAAATGCTAGGAAATAAACTAACTTAAGAATTACTTATCATAAAATAGACTGTAATTGTTAAAAGTACCTATTTCTGAAATTTGAATTTACAGGTTCATTTTATAAGTTTATATAGTACAAGAATAACCTTCAAGTGAAAGTGTACATTATTCTAAATGCAATAGAATAACCTAAGTCATTCTTAGGAGATAGAAGCACTACATGTCCTCTTAATAAAGCTCCATACTGCATCAATCTATAAATTGAAGAATAGATTGTTACGCTTGCTCTAACCATCCTTGTTCTCATAAGCCCCAGTATTTAATTATCATCAGATACTGAAAGACCGTACTCCACTTTCAAGTATACCCTAAGATTTCTTCCTGTCCACCTATAAAGAGAGAAGCAAGTAAGAGAAAGTGCGGTCTCTCACACCCATAGCATTGTTCTCAGAAAATCAGCCCCAATGGATTATTTTTATATAAAGTCATTCTATTTTCTTCTATTTGCATTTAATTAAGTCAACCTGCTACCCTTATCGTAACAGAACCGACCCAGCGACTAGTGTTTGAACCAAATACAACCATGAGGACGAGAGTAACTGCCAGTGGTGGGCTTAAGCGTAGGGCATGTAAATTATGTGCTCCCATTGTACTTTTATCCCAGAATCAGAAAATTCAGGAGGAAATGTAAAGGATATCTTCAGTTCAAAGAAACATGTTATTAGTATTAGTTATACTCTAAAAATATAGTTATTGAAACTTAGATTGTGACCTGAGCAATTTGGTGCCACTATTCTAATTTTCCATGAGCTTAGTCTGAGAAGTCATGGCAACCAGCATAACTATCTGTATAGACAATTTCCTTATAGTTTCTTTATTCTTGTTATTAAAATAAACTCCCATTGCTAAACATTTCTGAAAAACAGCTGCTACATTTTAAGCCTGCATTAGAAGTATCTCAAAGACATAAAAAGAAAAAACAATTGACAGAGACAATATTTAGAATTGAGAAACAAAACCCATTCTGCAAATAATAAAAAAATGCAGGTAGGATGAAAGTAAGCAGAAAGGTCTCAAAGGATGTGAGACAGTTTTTAAGGGAAAAAATATATAAGCAAGTAGTAATGTGATGAAGAAAAATTTCTAAGCATTGAAGAAATACTTCTGCCAAACAGCAATTGTAAGGAGATACTGTATTAAAAAGCAAAACTAAAGATAATCTTTAAGCACACACATGGATGCACACAAGCACAGACTAAACAATCAACAATCAATTATAGTAAAATACTTTCTTCATCGATGTCTTTTTAAAAATGCAAGTCTGTTTTACTTTTTCTTCTTATAACGGAATATTGCAAAAATTTCATAATTATAAATTTCATACCTGATAATATTTCAGTTGCCCACCTAGCTCTGCCAGATGTTTATCATACTCAGTAATAAGAGGTGCTAAAAAGCTGAAGAAAAAGCACAGAGTTAAAACTAAGGCATACGTGGTCCCATCTAGTTTAGTAAGTATGTAACAAATAAAATTATGCATCAAATGTTTGTTTTATTTACTCATAAGAATTAGTACCCTGCCTTGTCTCTAAACCAAAGCTTTTAACAATCTCAGAATAACTGCTGTTCCTGACTAAGGAACTGTTTGTCTTGTGTGGGTGAGTGGAGTAGGTAGTCTGGTCTGAACATGGTATGATACTTATTTCTATTTCTGATCACTACCTATTAGATGCCAATAGCGGCCTTATTCTTTATGGGTTTTGCTTGTCATATGAATAAAACTATTTTCAAACATTGCTGAATTATCTCCTACAAGGGTACAAGGTTACAAAGGTAAAATATTCCCCCATTGTTAACCAGTCTAATAGATGCTTTTTCTTATCAATTCAGTAAGTCAGTGAAGTCTAACTATAGCAGGCCAAAAGTAAACATTCCTAATACTAAGAGAATTCTTTTCATGACAATTAATATTATTCTTAAGATAATATTTTTCTAGTAATACTTTACCTCTGGTCAACTTTTGAGTTTACTAATGTATCATCTCCATCTCCTTTGAGGACAGTTTTCTGTAACAGAAAACATGCACCTTAAAATGTTTTCTCACATCATTCTAGCCAAAACTGACAGTGGTTTAAAATTAAATTAAAATTTTTATAACCTTTTAAAATCCACTCACATAATTCCAAAAGAGTAAAAGAAATAAATCAGGTTATTGATACTGAAATGCATTTGGTAAATTTAGCACACATACATAATAAAACCTCTTAGAAAATTAAAATATGAAGAATTTTCTTGACTTGATTAAAATATCTACCAGAAAGAAACCTACTTTTAATTACCACCTCCATGGTAAAACACAGATGCACTGCCTTAAATTCAGTAATAACAGAGAGCTGCTCATAAACGTTATTAAAATTCAACATCATACTAAAAGTTCAGCCAATATAAGCACAATGTGGGGAGATTTAGAGATTGAAAGCAAGATACAGTGTTACTATTTACGGGCAATTTGACCATTTTCCTAGAAAAAGTCAAATAATCTACCATTTATTAGTACTAGTAAGAGAATAAATTGCTATCAGAATATTAACATTAAAAAAGGAAATTCAGTAGTTTCTGCAAACACCAGCAGTCTTTTTTCACTGATCTATTTTGAAAGAGAAAACATACACATATTTTCCTTACTTGTTCATTTATCAATTAATACTTAGGGCAGTGGTTGTAAACCTGTAACACGTTATTGCTGTGTTTTTAAGAGAAAAGACAGTAATGTAGAGTTGTTTTTCTCTAAACAAACCCTCAGCATTCAGGTTTAATTGCAGTGTTGGTACACTGTGATAAGTGGGTTTTGGCTTGTGGTTTGGCAGTTGGTCTCTAAAAGGTTTGCTATCATTGACTTGGGGTATTTCTACATTTTGGCCTTTGTGAATAATGGTGCAATGAACTTGGGCATGCATTTCATTTTGATACACAGCCAAATTTTTAGTATTTTTAGAAATCCCTACATTGTTTCTGTAATGGCTACACCAATTTATATTCCCAGCAGTGAACAGCATCTCTATTTCTATTTTCTCCACATCCATGAACACCTGTTTTTTTTTTATAACAGTCATCCTACTGTTAAGACATGATATCTCATGACATGATATCTCCTTGAGATTTTGATTTATATTTCCTCAGTGACTAGCGATGTTCATAGATCTGTTAATCATATGTATGTCTTTGGAAAAGAGAATGTCTGTCTATTAAGGTCCTTTATCCATTTTTACCTGAGTTATTATTAGTTATATGAGCTATTTATATATTCTGGGTATTAACTTGTCATAGACATATTGTCTGTAATGTAGATACAACTTTGCCATGCAAATATAGATGATGTTATTTATATTAATATACACAAGGTATGATCAAAAACTACAGTGAAAACTGTTGCCAAGTGCCATCCACGAGAGATCTTCAGTATGAGAAGCAGCACATCAAACTTCAGCAATAGTGTGTGAAGTTTCAACTTACTCGGTGCAATCATTTGTGAGCAACAGTTGAGGAAAGGTGTGTTTTAAAGTGTACCGTAACAACACTGAGATTTCACTTCACCCCAGTAAGAATGGCTACCATTAAGAAATCAACCAGTAACAGATGCTGGAGAAATAGGAACTCTTCTCCACTGCTGGTGGGAATGCAGATTGGTGAAACCACTGTGGAGATCAGTTTGGAGACTCCTCATCAAACTAGGTTTAGAGCTCCCATTCAACCCAGCTATTCCCCTTCTGGGTATTTTCCCAGAAGATCTGAAAACATCTGCTTGCATTTTTTTGACCTTGATGGAAATGTACAAACTAAATTTGTACCCACAAATACTATGGTAAACTCTGAATATTACAAAGGTATATTATTTAAGAAACAGTATGTATAAAAATAGCCTGAGAAATGAGGAAATGGTTTCATCCTCCATAATGACAATACTCTATGTTACACATATTGGCCCAGCAATTTCCGTCAGGGGAAAACAAAGCTGCTACAGTGTGCCCCTACCCACCTTAATCACTGCATCTCGCACCATGTGGTTTCTCACTTTTCCTCAAAGTTAAAGTGACCCTGACAGGGAAACATTTTGAATCGATTCAGGACATCAAGGGAGACAGTGCAACGTGGCACTCATGGAAAAGGACACGCGCAGCTGCCTCGGAAAGCAGCAAGAGTGGTGGGATACGTGTGTTCAAAGTGAGGAGGAGCATTCTGAGAGTGATTAACGGTAATTCATCTTTCACTGTAGTACATTTTTAAAAAAAATTAAATTCACTGCATTTTTCAATCACTTTATGTGGTTTTGCACCACTACATAGACTGTCTTCATTTGGCTGTCTCTTCTGCTCTATAGAAACTTCTTTGTATTCCAATCTATTTATTACAAAAACTATTTGTCAAAACCAAAGTCAAGGAGCTTTCGGGAATCTTAAGGTTTTGTGTCTGACGTTTAAGTATTTAATTAATTTTGAATTATTTTTTCTTCACGGTATGAGTCCACTTTCATTCTTCTGCATGTGGATACCTGGATTTCTCAACGTCATGTGCTCAAGATTATCCCTTCCTTATTATACATACTCGGCACCTTTCTTCATAACTAGTTGACTAAACGTGTGAACTAATTTCTGTGTTATTTGTTCCACGGATCTAAGTACGTATTTTAGTGCCCGTATCATACTGTTTTGCTTAATAAAACTTTTGAGTGTAACTTGAAATTACAAAGTGTGATGCCTCTGGGTTTGCTCCTCCTCAGGATTATGCTAGCTATTCAGGACATTTTTAGGATTATTTTTTCTACTTCTGTGAAAATACCATTGGAATTTTTATATACTGTAGAGATTGCACTGAGTCTGTAGATTATTTTAAGTAGTATGAATCTTTTAACAATATTAAGTGTCCTAATCCATGAACACAGAATGTTTTTCATTTGTATCATAAGTTTTTCATTGCCACTTTATAGTTTTAATGTCTTATAGTTTTCCCTTCAATACATTTTTGCCAAGTATTTTATTCTTTTTAATACTATTATAAATAAAGCCGTTTTCTTTTTCAGATAGTTCGTTGTTAGTGAATAAAAATTCTACTGATATAATGTTGATTTTGCATCCTGTTGCTTTACTAAAATTAATTTGTTCTTGCAGTTTTTAGATTTTTCTACATATAAGATTTGTGGTTTGGCAAACAAAGTTTATTTCTTTATTGTTAATATGAATACCATTTATTTCTTTTTCTTGCCACATTATTTCCACTAGAACTTCCAATAATACAATTAGTACAAGTGGCAATTGTGAGGATTCTTGCTTTGTTTCAGCTTTTCATGTTGAATCTGATGTTGGATGAGAGACTGTCATCTATGGCCTTTATGATGTTGAGATACATTCTTTCTGAAACTGATTTGTTGGAGAGTCTATCATGAAACAATGTTGATATTTGTCAAATGCTTTTTCTGGTATCTGTTAAGACGATGATTTTTATCTTTCATTCTGTTAATATACTGTATCCAGTTATCAATTTGCTTATATTGAGCTATCCTTGCATTCTAGGGATAAATACCAATTGACAATGGTGTATGAGCCCTTTACTGTTATTTTCATTAATATTTTTGTCTATACTAATTAGAAATTGGCCTGAAATTTTCTTGTCTTACACTGTCCTTAAGAGACATTTGGCATCAGAGAGTAGTACTGGGATTCAGAAATCTGTTGGCCAGGTGTGGTGGCACAGGTGTGTAATCCCAGAACTCTGAGAGGTGAGGCTAGGGAAGGAGGATCATAACTGACAGCTTAGCCTGGGCAACTCTGTTAGATCCTGTCTTCAGAAATGAGGGAAGGGAGTGTGCTGGGAAAGAAACTCAGTGTGCAGGTCCTGGACTCAATCCCCAGTCCACCACACGCACACACACACTCCAAAAAAAAAAAAAGAAGGAAGAAAATAATAAGTTAGACTGAAAGTGTTCCATGCTCTTCAGCTGTTTAGAAGAGCCTGAGATAGGCTGAAACCTATTATGAAGAATGTTTCAAGTGTGCTTGAGAACAGTGTGTGGCAGCTATTCTATGTTCCATGTACACGCGTTAAGCTATTTGGTCTAAAGTACAGTTCTTGTTCATTGTTCCTTGTTGACTTTCTTTCCGGATGGTCTAACCTTTATCCCTGACTATAGCCCTCATTATCTTACTCATTCAGCTTCTCATCATGCTGGTGCACTTGAAATATGGCCCATCACTTCCACTTTTGTCTTCTAATCAAGGCTTTTTTTGAAATCCTACTTAATCTTTAGGATCCACTCGATATGCTATATCCTTAAGAAACTTTTCCTAATTGTTCCAACTTTTTTCTTTTATAATCCTTAATATACATACTTGGTTTTTATTGTTTTAAGGTACAAAGTATGACTTTCACTTGATTGTCTAAAATTTGTCTTATCCCATATTTCTAGTAATTTTTACATTCCAATGATATAGTCTTATTTATCTTTACATCACTAAATCATCTGGCATAGTTCCTTGCACAAAGGTAGTACTCAGTAAATATCAGTAACAATTCCCAGAAACAATGCTCAAAAAACTATTTAAGCAATACAAACCTAAAACAGAACAACTCAACAATCCAAAGTAATCATTAAATTTCTAAGATTCTGAGAATAAACATAGTAAATCAAATAATAGATCACAGATCTTCAGAAAAATAATGCAGACTTGGTAATGCCTTCCCATTTGCTAGTGAAACAAACAAAAAAAAGGTTCCATTGCTTAATAACTCAAGATGCAGTTGAAAAAATAAAGTTGGAAGAATGAGCTGAAATAGACTATGAAAGTACTTATAAATCTCCTTTTTATATTCTCTAAATGTTGACAAATGATGCAAAATGAAGACACAGAGAATTTTATACACCTTGAATCGTAAAAATATTTGGACTGTACAATTAATGTCTATTTATCTTTGATGATAAAATGATTCACTAAGATGATGGTGTAACACACACACAAACACACACACACAAAGGTCAAAATAATGGGTTGCAGTTAGTAAACACTCTGGATACTTTGTACCACTAAAAAATTATACATTAAGTATTCTAATTAAAATTGTGAATTTTTATTTTTTGCCCCTTGTTCTAGTCAGTACTGTCTATTAAACACACCAATAGCATCTTCTCTTCTCCATCCTTTGGAAGAAAATATTGGCCAGCATTGTGTGAAGATGTTATGGCAAGTAGGTTTCAGCAAATCCCTTAAGCTTTTCACTTACATCCTGAGGAGACTGATTTTCATTATTTATCAGTACAAGGTGATACACAGCATAACAAATTTCTAGACTTTTAAGTGGATGCTGCAAAAAAGTGTTAAATCATCAATATCTGAACATCGTGGGATGATGTAAAATCAGTTCACCAAGGTTTTACCTGCATTACTTACCACGTTTACAGTTTAGAATTATACCAACCAATAGCAACAAGCATAGATAGCTACTTAAGTCTAATTCAGTCTTTTCAAATGAAAATGAGAAATTCACATCCACAGTTGTATCAGCCTAATCTCAAGTGCTCAAAAACTTCATGGGACTAGTGATTATCATACTGGACACTGCTATCATAAGAGAAATTCCTCCTGGAGAGAAACCGTCTAGAAAGGTAGCAATTTCATTCAACTCAAAGAGTACCATTATATTGTTATATTTTATCTACTGAGTCTTATATTAATTTTCAGTGCAATTTTCAAATAATAATTATTTTTTCACAGTTGGAACCAACTCCTATGCATTGCATAAGACATGCCCAATTCCTTCCTGCCCAAAGCATCTTGGCCCATTCTTTGGCTCATTTCACTTTCTGTCCCAGCTTAAAAGGTCTTCTCCAATCTTTCTTCCAAAAACCAATCTCTGTCATCAAATCACCTCCAATAATCATATCAAAGGCTATACTTTCAGGGATCATTTCTATAGTATGTTACTAGAGAAGTTTCTCTGATCGTGTAGAGTATCCAATAATCATATCAAAAGACTGGTTTTTTTCTTTGTAGGATTTATAATTTTAATTACTTAAGTTTTTATATTTCTCCCTTTGTTTACACCTCATCACTCTGACCTCAGAGTTTATCTAGTACAGTCATGTACTCAAAATTCATTAAAGTAAACAAATTAATATTTTTGAATAAGTGAATGTCTTTCCTCTCCAGAACCATTCATATGTCTTTCACATTTTGTTTTATATTTATCCATTCCATTTGAAGGGTTACCTAGGGTTGTTGCTGTGTTACTGGTTAAACTATCTTTCACAATCAAGTCAGCCATAGCTGCCAACTGATACACTACAATCCCATCCCCAGAGATACTCTGGGGCTTTAAAAAAAATCTGCATTTTCTTTGAATCTTTCTTTCAGACCTATTCTGTTGAAGCAAAAAGCACAACAAAGTGATCAAAACTTATGAGATTGTTCAATTATGATTACAATTATTAGACTAGTATTAAGAAGTGATATAAGGAAAATAATCATAGTGGTAACCACAGTGAGTAGTGTGGAGTAGCTACAAGACCCTCTGGACTTGTGTTTGGAAATCAAAACACAAAGCAACAGTCTAATGTTAATTGTACATGAAAGACATTATCTTAATAATCATATTCAAGCCAACAATAAAGCAGTCCTTTTTAACACTTCAAAAACAATATCTTCAGTTTTATACTGCAAGAATTTCTAATTATAAGATTCAATTATGCAAAAGCAAACCACTCATTTCTTCAGTAAAGTCATTAATATTCTAGGAGCCATTACTTTTCTTTTAATATTTGATAATGCAGCGCCCATCAATAAGTATATCTTGTTGGTTAATATTTTTTGAATCTAATATTGAAGTATTAAAATAACACCATACATTATTTACTATTTGAGTTACTTTATGTTTCTGTCATAATTTATGAGAATTGAGAGTTACAACATGCAACTAGATGTATCCTGACAAACAATTTTAGGATTTTTCAAAACTTGAGAAAGTATTCTTATATTAGGACTCAGACATTTCAACATCATATATATCAGTTCCAACTCTATTGGTAAAAAAGGAGTTTCTATGGACTAAGAATTTACTTTCATTAAGCAAAAACAAGTTTCCCTCGTATAAGAATCACTGCTGTAAGCAAAATTTAAAGTATTATGGGCAACTTCACATGAGCATTTTATACTGATGTACACATACTATACTTACAACTAAATCTAAATCTAGTTGTTAGGCTTTAATCAATTTACATACCTGTAAAGATGAATATTTGGAAAAATTTTCCATTTGGTATTGCCTAATAACTTCATTTAGTCTTTGATCTGAAACAAGAGGAAAAATCAGTTTAAGTTCATTAGATAATGCTTAATTTTTAAAAACTAGAAAACAGTATCAATTTTTTAAAAAAATGAAAAAATACCTAGTCTCTAATGGTTCTCTAAATAAGATAGATCATCAATTTCAAAACATCATTTTAGAATTTAAAGTCAGTCCCTTTCATACACCAAAGTCAACTATTTCTCATGGGAAAAATAGCTGCAAAGAACAAATTTTTCTGAGTTCGTGAATTTGAATTCTCAGTCTCCTGGCTCGCTCTTCATGTTAGCAGAAGTAAAAAAGAAACAAAAACAAAACTTTTTTTCCCTAATTCCTGACACTAGAATTGAAAAGACTTGGAAAGGCAAGCTGCAGTCATATTCTCTAGAATTCTTAAAATCAGCTGAAATTCTTCCAGGACAACCCTCTGCACTGAATAGTAACTGCAGGACCAAAACCCCAGCTTCAAACAGGAACGGCACAGGACAACAGAAAAGAAGGCGCAGAACAAAACCAAGAGCTCTCGGTAAATGTGAGGCCATTTATTTATCCACATCAAGAAAAGAAACGTACATGGGACACTGCGCCCAACAACTGTACAGTCTCACATTCTCTTCAAGGTCACATGGGACATCTAAAATGGGTTCTTTGCTGGCAACAGAGCAAGTTTCAACGACTTTCAAAGCACGTAAGACAGAAAGTGTTACCGGACAGCAGCACAATTAGTCTAGAATCAAGACCCGCCAACATAACAGGAAAATCTTCCATGCACGTGGAATTTAACGAAACCACTTTTAAATAACCCATGAGCCTTAGGAGGGATTACAAGCTAAATGTAAGAGTATTCTGAACTACAAAATAACAAAAATCGAATATATTTTAAAACTGAGTGATACCAAAACCTACAGTTTTAATTGCATATACAGGTCCCAAAATGTTTGGGATCAGAAGTACTCCAGATTTAAGACTTTTTGAAATTTTAGAACATTTATGTAGACTTTACCTGCTGAGTATCCCCAGTCTGAAAATCCAAAACTGAGAATTCTCCTGTATCCTCTGAATCCACCACCATGTATGCACTCAAAAACCTTTGGAATTTGGAACATTTTAGATTTTGGATTGTTGTATTAGGGATGCTTAACCTGTACTAGAAAAGAAGCTTGAAGCTACAAATCCATTCCAAAAAGTAGAAAAGGAACAGCAAATTAAGCCCAAAGAAAGTCAATGAAAGAAGCAGTAAAGATAACTCCAGAAAATAAATAGAAAAGAAACCCACAAAGAACCAGAATATAATAATCTCAAAATTATTTTTTGAAAAGCATTTTGTGAAATTCAAGATATATTCATGATAAAGTCAGCAACATAGGACTAGAAGGAATCTTCCTTAATATACTATTAGATGCCTAGAAAAAATACTTAACAAACGTCATATGTAAGGGTAAAATGTTGAAAACATTCCCTTAGAAACAGAATAGAAGAAGGATAAATTCTCATGAATTAACACTTAACATTCTAGTGCAAGTCTAAGGTAGGTCTAAGGCATAATACAACAAGTAAAAGAAATTAAAGGTATAAAAGTCAAAAAGAAAAAAATCTGTCATTATTCACAGTTGTGTATGTTGTGGTTAATCTAAAAAAGAGATAAATTCTTAAAACCAATAATTAAATTTAGGAAGACTGTTGTATACAAAGTCAATGTACAAAAATTAATTATATACCTATACACTGACAGTATGTTAGAAAACAATACATGATATCATTTACAGTGATTTAAAATAAATACCTAGGAATAAATCTAACTAAAAAAAATAAGACTCCTCCACAAAAAATCATTAAACATTCAGCAGAGAAATAAAATCCTAAATAAATGGAGAGAAGTTATACATGGTTCAGAGAAGCTGGTATTATAAAGTTACCCATTTTCCCAATATTGATTTATAGATTTAATATAATTCAAATCAATACTGTAGAAATTAAAAAGATGATTCTAAATTATAGATAGAGATGCAAAACAAACAGCCAATACACACACATACACAGACAGACACACAAACACATTTACTGCTGGATCAATTCTATTTCAGATTTTATTCCTAATATGCATAAATAAAATAGCTCTATAATACTGTAGTCCTTTCTTGAAAGTATGTTTGTTCATTAGTAGTTAAGAACATAGATGACAAAACTAGACTTCCTGGTGTTTAAATTCCAGATCAGCCCCTATTAGCTGTTAGCTAACCACGAATTTGTGATGGTGATGATACTTATCCAGAGGATTGAGATGTGGACATTGAACAGCCGTACACAAGAACAACAGTAAAAACAAATGAACCAACTGATCTTGAGATGAAGTGTTACCTGGCATACACAGTAGCAAAACAGGGCTAGAGAATATTAAGATTACTTACAAGGCAACAAATGGACTAATAGGTAACAGTTACAGTTCGTGTAAAAAAAAATTGTGAAAACAAACCAGGTGGAGTTAAGAATAAAGGTCGTATTAGTGTCGTATCAATGGAACCTGACAAATTAAAGGAGGAAAAGTTTATACTGACTCACATTTTAAAGGTTTCAGTTCATTGGCTGTCTGGCTACAGAGCAGAAATGGCCTGGCAGAGGAGCATGGCGGAGAACAGCTGGGTCAACCCACGGCAGGCAGAAGGCAGAATGAGAGAGGCGGAAGCGGGGAGCCAGGGAGAGGAATGCACCCTTCCAGGTCACGCCCCACTGACCCTCCTCCAGCCAGCCCCGCCCCCTCATGCACTCAGCCATGAACGCATCAATGGATGCATCCACACCCGACTACTGTGCCCCCACGACCCAATCACCTTTCGAATGCCGCCGTCTGCACACAGGAGACTTCTGGGGACGTTTTAGATCTAAAGGTCTTGGTGACTTCGAAGAATAGTGAAGATCGCAAAAGTAGGGTAACTGAATACAACTTTGCTTATATGCAAGAAGACATAACAAAGAGTATTTTACCGTATGATGCAAACAAAAAACAAACCAGGGAATGAACAGTATGCAAGACATCAGACATCAGATAATGATTAGAGATATGGGCTCCATCGCTGCCTCCGCTGAAAGCCTTGAGGAATGTTCCAGACCATGGCCCGGGGGAAGGAAATGCTGGTGGAGACCATCAGACTGTGAGATGGAGCTTAACAGTGGTGCAGACCAAGGAAACTGTGTGGAGACCAGATGAACTAGAACTGGCAGCACAAAGTAGAGGTTACCCAAAATGCTTAGGAGTAGAAGGGTTTCAGATTTCAGCATTTTCTGGATTTTGAAACACCTCTTTGAATAGACCTGTTGAGCATCCTAATCTGAAAACTGGATATGCTACAAACTGCAACTTTTAAAGTACCATGTCAGCACTCAAAAAGTTTTTCATGTCCAACAATTTAAATTTCACATGTTTTTGGAATGTGGATACTTATTCTGTATAGGAAAGGAAGTTGCATGGAGTCTGCAAAGATTACCCCTCCAGTATATAATAAAGTAGTGAATAACTCTTTATCTATTAAAGAATTTGGATTGCTAGTTTAAAATCTTTTCACAAAGAAAACTCCAGGTCCACTTGGCTTTATTGGTGCATTCTACCAAACACTTAAGGAAGAAATAATAGAACTCTATACAGACTTGCAAAAAATTAAAGAGGACAAAATATTTTCTAAGGAATTCTAAGAGGTTGATATTGCCTGATACCAAATCAGACAAAGCCTTTAGAATTAAAAAGTGTTTTAAATTTTAAGAAAACATTTTAAAAACCAAATTTAAAAATATAGGAAAATACTTGCATATCATGACAAAGTGGAGCTTATCCCAGAAAGATGTGGAATTAAAAATTTAAAAATTTGAGTATAATTCACCCTATTAACTTACAAAAAAATCTGATATTTCAACAGATGTTGGAAAAGCACTGGATTTAAAAATTTAAAAATGTAATATCCATTCTCATAAAAACATTCAGCAAACTAGGAATAGAAATAAACAACCTTGACCTGACAGAATATCTATGAAACATACGTACCTATTTAATTCTAGTATCACATATAATTGCAAAAGACAAATGTTTCCCCCCTAAGAACAGAAACAAGATAGGATGTCTCTTCCTTCCATTACTTCTGTTCAACAATGTGCTAGAAATTCTAGCTCGTTTACTAAAGCAAGAAGAGGAAATGAAAAGCATCCAAATTAGAAAGAACTAAAATGTTATTTTTTTTTCAGATGACAAGATCATCTATGCAAAAAACCTAACAGACTACAAAAAACTATTGTAACTAATGAGCTTAACAAAGTTGCAGGTTACAATAGGCAAGGAATCTATTCCTACATAGTAGCAATGAAAAGTCAGAAGCTAGAAGTAAAAGAATTACACCATGTATAATAGTATAAACTTTACTACATAAATCTGACAAAAGCTGTATAAAACCTATGTGCTAAAAACTACAACATGTTGTTGCTGAGATAAAGAGGAAATATATCAATGGAGAAGTATGTATTTCATTGGTCAGAGGGCTTAGCATCATTAAAATATGAATTCCACACAGATTGACATATTGATTCAATATAATGTCTATCCAAAGCCTAGCACCTTTTTAAAAAGAAACTGACAAGGCGATTCTACAACTTATATGAATCCACAAAGTACGCAGGCTAGCCAGACAACTGTGGAGAAGAACAAATGTAAAAGTTGTTATTCTTTAGCTTTAATATTTACTATAAAGCTACAATACATAAGATAGTAGTAGTGACCTGGTGCCTGCATATACAAATAGATCAACAGAACAGAACGGAGTTTAGAAATTCACACACACGGAGAAGTGATTTTAGCAAAGGTGCAAAAGTAATCCAGTTGAGAAAGGATATTTCAACTGAGCATCTACATGCAAAAAGTGAGTCTAGACCCTTACCTCCCACCTTGTACAAAACTGTGCTATACAAACAGCACATGTAAATGTAAAACCGAGACAAAACTTCTAGAACAGGAGAAAATCTCACAGCTGTGGGTTAGCCAATGACTTCCTAGATATGACACTAAACGTACATAAAAGAACAAAATTTGAAACTGCTTATAAAAGACACCTGACAGCGTGAAAAGGAAACGTAAGTACATCACTATCCGTTACCTACAGGAATGAATACTTTCTCCCTAGATTTATATACAAGGTTCTCTTCGATCAGGTCCCTAAGGAGATCACCTTATCAGATCGTCCTCGGATGGAAGTGGGAATAAAACATACACTGCAAATATGTCAGAAGTGTATTTTACCAGAAGCCTGGTTGGGTCTAGAGGTGCTGAAACGTACTTATCAGAGGTAAAATCATGTGGAGCTGCCAGGTGAAAAATACTGAAACAAATACGTTGTTTTGAGTGAGGCTCCCAAATCCAAATGGAAGAAAGGAGGTGATGAAGATCAACAGAAGTCACTGCAGAGAAGGGCAGCGGCAGGCAGGGGGATGAATGCCGTCTGTCTGAGGCTGAACTGGTGTTTCAACCCTCCCCGTGAGCTGCACATCAGGCCCGGTTAGAGGAAAAAGGAGGGGGTCACAGATCCCCAACACTCCCTACCCCTGAAGGCAAACTACCATTCCACGCTCCGGTTTCCTGAAAAACACAGTTATCTCAAGCCTTCAGGCCTTTGCTGCTTCTGCTCCTTCTGCCCAGCATTCTCTGCCTCCACTCCACTTACCAGTCATTTTGCAAGAAACAAGTTACTCTGCTTCAACTGTCTTACTTGGTTTTCCCTAGCAGTTAGACCGCGATTATAGAGTTCTTTCTTCTAAAATTCATTCTTTCTAAAAGTCAGGTACCCTCCTCCTCCCCCTAGCCAAACTCCTCACCATGCTGTTCCTGTCTCACACCGTTAGATGGTGGGCCCTAGGGGCAAAGTTATTCTCATTCCAAACAAGAATAATGCTAATGTTACAGTGCCATCAAAAGTATTTGAAACACACACACACACACACACACACACACACACACACAGTGACACCGTGCACCTACTATGTCCCAGACATCATGCTGAGGACCTTTTTGCATCTCATTTCAATCTCACAACCCCACAAGGCTCCTTACATTCACTTCATAAACGAGACAACTGAGGCACGGAGAAGATAAGACAGTTGTTCAAGGCAAAGCATTGCAACAAGGTAGATAGAGACTGTAGGTCCACACAGGTAACCTAGAGGCTGAGCTCTTAACCCCTGGTCTGTCAAGCTCCCTCCCTATCACTCAAGTCACAGCTTCCTTTCTTTCACATCTCCTGACCTGCAGTCTCTCTGCATCCACCTGAGTTCCCTTCTTTCCTGGACGATGACAGTGGTCACCTCACTGCACTGAGCAACAACGCACGCTCTACCTAACAGCCAGATCTGGGCTTTCCAAACCCAACTCGATCATGATACAGCCACGTGAATGCTTTACGGTGTATCCTGTAATCTCTGCAAGGGTCCAAACTCCTTAGCACAAAGAAGCCAAGGCCTTTCACCATCTATCCTCAACCAGCCCCTTCACAACCTCTTGCCATTTCCCCATGTAAGCCTCCATATTCCATTCCAGCCAGTCAGGCTACAAGTCTTTAGACAAAGCATATTCCTAATCCTTTCAATGTTGCAAATACATACTGTGCAGCTTGGGATTCTTTATATAATAAACTCATACTGACTTCAACTTGCAGCCCAAAGGGCACTTTCCTTGACCACAGTTTAATAGTAAACCTGCAACAGTCTATATTTGTTTAGCACAATATGTCACACACTATTCTATATCCTTACATGTTTTAATGTTTAATAATTCCAACTACCTTATGCGGAGACTGATGCAAAAGGGTTAGCAGTTGGCGCCACTTCAGCATTTACATATTTCCTTCCCCAAATTCTTAGAGGGTAAGACTTCATCTCTGCAGCAGCTAGGCTTATATAGTGCCTGACACATAACAGAAACGGGAGCAGCTCAGTAAACATCTTTTAAACAAATGGCCAGAGCTGTGCCTCTAGGTTTTTAACTGCAGACTTGGAAACTCTTCATGGCCATTTAGCCTTCTAATTTCTTAAGAGTACGAGCTGAGCATAACAAGCATGTTGTGTCTAGCAGAGTCCTATGAAAGCTTACAAAGCCTACAAGCATTTAGCAAACGTTTCTGCTTAAGTACGTGCATTTCTTCATGTACATCACCAAGATTTTTATGCAGCTAACTTCTTTTAAGTTTTTACAGATTTCCAGACTGGGATCCAAAAGGTCTTCAAAACACATTCGCTGGTTAACGATGACGACAACAAACATTATGTATATATTCTCAATAAAGGAATAGGGAGCTTACTTTGGTCTCTCAGAAAGTCGATTTCTGTGGCCATTTCGGTATGATTTTTGTTTGGAGCTTTCACCACCTTTTTCTTTCCTCTAAAAACCAGGGCTCGCTGTGCGGGGGGAAAAAAAAAAAAAACAAAAAACTAAGCAACACTCCGAGGTTGCCTAACAGGGCTTCAGCCGCGGCGTGATCAGCATCCCGCTCACGCAGCGTCGCAGTCCTGCTGCGCTTCCCTCTCCCGGGTGAGAACCTGGCCCCAGGAGGAGACTTTAGATTTCAGAGCTCCTCGCCGGGACGCGCCAAGTGAATTCCGTTCCGCGTTCAACCGAATGCCACCCGGGTGAGAAGGGGACCAGGGTGGACGAAGTGTCCCGTGGTTCACCGGGGTCTTGTCCAGCCACCTAGGTGAGCGCAGAGGAAGCCCGAAGAAGGGCAGTCCGGTGACGAAGTCCTTAGGGGAGCTAGTGTGGGGCGACTACAGGACCGCTGGGAAGCCCCGGGCCAGCAGCGGAAGTCCACTCGGCCCGCCCTACGACTTTGAAACCTGTGCCCCGGACCGCTCCTTGGAGACGGTGACGCCGCCTCCGTCATCACGCGAGCGTTTGCACTTACGTCATCGCGCTTCTTACGGGTCTAGCACGCTATTGGCTATCTGTCAAGTGATGGGTGGATCCGTGAGAATCTGGTTCACAGCGGGGTGAGCCACGGTCTTGGCGCGGCGGGCGAGTGGGGCTGGTCAGCGTTGGCATCCAGGTGGTGCAGCTCAGCGTACTTTTCCTTTTCCGTTTAAACTCCCAAATGTAACACGAGTAGAGCATTAGGTAAAAACCTCTTAGTTCTTTACTAATATACGCAGTATTTCTGGACTGGAAGAGCCAGCTGGCCAAAGCATGGGTAGAACTGACGCAGGTTTCTATGGCTGGGGGATGGAGGTTCTGCGGCTTCCTTGGAATCCCCGGTCAAAGCTGTCCCTCTGCAGCGTTTTTGGGTATGAACGTGGTGATGGTCACAAGATAAGTACTGTCCTGCCCCTTGCAGGAGACGAGAGGAGACAACTGTTGAAAATTAACTGATAAGAAGGCATAGAAGTACTTGAAAGATCTTGCAAGTTTAGCAATTACTTCTTCAGCAATGTTTGTTTCTTGAAACAGAAGGAAAAATTAATTATTTGCAAGAAAAAAGTAAAATGTCAGTTTGTGAGTAGATCATAATTCCCGGGTTTAAACATTAATTTTGTCTGGGTTTAAATCTTACAGATTTTTAAAAACACATAACATTGGAGGAATGACAACACAAACACTGGAAGTGTTAACTTGAATATAGCCACTAGTTTTAGTTCTTTTTAGTAGATTGTGTTTTTACGAATTGGAATTAAAGTTTCACTGAAACACGTCACAGATACAGCTTGATTTGGCTTTCTGTTTAACAGTTTAAAACGTTTTTATTTTTTAGCCTTTACCCATAATGTCGTATAGAGGAATGCTAGCGAGATGTATTAAGAAAGTTTTAAAGTTCCAGGACTTATTATGGGCCTTACTCTATATTTGATTAAGAAAGTGAAATATTCCCTTCCCTGTAAAGGCCGGCTGAGAAATATGCATATGTAGGTAATAATCATGAAAAAGTTTTATTTAGCTTTGAGTTGGTTGTCATTGAAATTGTTTTGAGTTTTAGTGGCCATGAAATTAATAGAAAAACTTATTGGAAGGGAAAATCAAATGTGTAAGCTCCAACTGAAATTCAGTGTCAGATTCTTTCTTCATGAACTTTTCACCATCTCCCTTGACTTGCTTGTAACTTCCACATTTGAACATTATGTGTTGTCATATTTTGATTTAAGTTGGCATTCAGCAAGCAGTTATAATTTAACTCTACATTTACTGTCAAAGTTGATAAGATATATTGGTGTAGACGAAAGTAAACAGTGTCTTCAGATGGAAATGCATGGTTTTGTGTAAATTTAGTACTGAAATGGGAATTTTTTGCTGCATTTGAAATATTTGGCTTATATCAACTTTTTCTGAAGGTGAGTGTCACCTTAGGACTCAGTTCAGGTTCCTTCTTGCAGTCATTATCATGCTGTTCTGAAATTTGCCCCCAGTCACCATTAAAAAACCTGAACAGAAAAAAAGATTCAAAAAGTGTCTGATAAGGCGTTAAAAAATTCAGTGAGTATGCATGGGTGTAAATGGGAATCAGAAATGGGGAAGAAAAGTACTTAGTACTTGAGTAATTATTTTTCAAATGACTATTTCATGTTTTTATATTAGAATCTTTTCTGTAATAAAGACCCTTGGAAATTATGTAGGTTGAAAACTAGTGGCAGATTTCACTGATACTACTTTATCCAATCAGTTGCCATCAAGCACCTAGTACTATATACACAGTACTATGAAGAGTACAGTGGGGAAGTTTAAGCAAAGTTCAAAACTGATCTTATGCCAAAAAAGTGCCTAAGTTTGGATTTGAACCCATGAAGTATGGTTCCAAAAGTCTCAGTTGTTAACTACTATGTACATGCCTCCCCGGAGTATAAAATAATTCATACGTAGCCTAATATAGTTTATAATTTTGTTTATATGCCCAGTTAACCTTTAGCTGCAATAAATTAATTATTGCTGTACATGTTCTATTGTCTTAATGACTGACAGTTGAATTTCAAATTCTTGTGCAACCAAGTTACACTTCTTGAAAGACGCTGACTTAAGTGGAATGACTGAAAGTCTTCAGCGGTCTTTGGTGGCCCCTTCACTTTTTTCTTTCTCGGAAAAATCAATGCTCTGCGATTCAGTCTTCTTGGTCCCTCCCCCAGGAGGCGCGGCAGCTGGGCGGAGCCTGAGGCCAAACCCTCTCCGGGGTCCTTCGCGGCGGTGAAGACCCAGCCAGGCAGGGTCAGACTGAGAGCTTCCTGGTCAGTTTCTGTGTGCCCTGGTTATGCCCGCTTCACTCTGTCATTCTTTCCACCGTCGCGCGGCCTTGTGAAGGTTTTCTCTGAAAAATACACTTTTCTACTGCTTCCCGCTGACATAGGTTACTTCCACTTTCAGGCTAAGTGCTTCATTCTTCCGTTTCTCAGAAGTGAACAGAGAGAGAGGCGGGTGTGCGAACTGAAAAGAAATAATCACTGTGGAAAAACCAAAGGACTTGTGAACAGAGCAATTTGGAAATTTTCCTTGCAAATAGTTCTATTTTCCATGCAAATGGTTGTGACTTCCTTCTTTTAAACATTGTGGGTTATTTTTTCTTCTAGCCTTTCCATGTTCCGGGGTTTTGTCTCCTTTAATAAAATAATAAATTTCTTTAAAGGTCTTTCCGTAGTAGAGAGAGAAATGAAGATAATTGAAAAGTTTTCCTCTTTACTTTGATAAAAGAATAATTCGAAAAATACAGTGAAAAGTGAAGAAAAATTACAGATCAATGACAAACATTCTTTTAAGAACGTCTCCACAGCCGGTACTAAAATCATGTAACAGGATGGGGATCACCTTGATAATATTCGTTTTGACTTTTTGGAAGTATTCAGATACCATGTTACTTAAGTGAATGTGCATAGATATGAATGGAGTACAGGGAATCAGAAATGGGAAATCAGCTTTAAATACACCTTTAAAACATTTTAAATTATTTATTTCTAAAGTCATGGACATTTATGATAGTATAAAATTCAAATAGGTTAAAAATGAAAAAATTCAAAGAAGGCGTCTTCCATATTCAGTCAGATAATTTTCTAAAAAATCAACCAATGCCACTGCATTGGTTTCTTATATATGTTTCCTAAGATAGTGTGTGCATTATAAGTGCATATGCAAATAAGCTTGGTTTTTATTAATTACAGGTATAATTTCTGCACTCTGCTTTGTTTCACTTTACAATGTTTTTTGCAAGGATATACATATATATGTATATGTATATGTATATATATATAATCTGCCTCATTTATTTGAACAGCCATGTCATATTTCACTGTATGATACAGCATAATTTCTTTGCCTGTCTTCTCAAATGCATTTAACTTGCTTTCAGTATTTTGTTATTCTAAACAAAGCTATTCTTATACTTATGTCATTTTGATTATGTCCAGATGGACTAACTCCTAGAACTACAATTCCTGAATCAAAGAATGTGCATTTTTATTTGATAGATATTGATCATAGTGCTTCACAGAGACTGTACCAATTATCCTGCAGTAGCAATACATGGTTTTCTTCTGTTTCCTCACTGTCTCACCATGTTATCAAACTTTCTGATCTTTGCCAGTCTAAGTGAAAATTTATTGTTGAGTTAGTTGATTTTTCTGCCATTATAGGTGAGGTGGAATATTCTGTATTTTCTTTTTGTAAACTTACTGTTCATATGTTTTACCTACTTCTTTATTGAGATGTTGGTCTTTTTGATTTCTAGCTCTTTGTATTAAAACACTTATTTGTTTGAAATATGAATTGCATATACTTTGTGATACATAATGAATACAGTCATCTCAGGGCGTTGGTACAGGTACGTATCACATTTTAACCCTTTTACTTCCCTTTCCCCTCCCCTCCTCTGGCATCCCTCCATCCCTAGATCCCCTTCCCGTTTTCAAAAGGTCTACCTCCCTGTTTCCTATTATCTGTCTTTTATTTTGCTCTTTAAATTATGTACACATTGTGTTTCTTGTATAAAGGAAACCCGGCGACATTTAAGCTCTGTCCAATTTATTTCACTAAGTAGTATGATCTTAAGATGTATTTCTTTTCCTACAAATGACGGAAACTTAGCCTTTGCTCCTTCATGTATAAATGCCACGTTGTCTCTATCTACTCACCTACTGATAGAGATATAGGCCTCTTCCAATATGTAGCTGTTATGAGTTATGCTCCTACACACATGGGTGTGCACATACCACTGTAATATGATGTCAGCTCTTTTCAATAGATACCTAGAAATATAAAAATATATATTTAACCCAGCTATTCCATATATATATATATATATATATATATATATAATTTTTAATTTTAGTTTTTTGGGGACTCTCCATGTTGATCTCCATGGTGGTTGTACTAGTTAACATTCCCACCAGCACTATAGAAGGGTTCTTTTTTCTCACCATCTTCACCAGTATTTGTTATTATTGGAATTCTTCTTGATAGCGATTGTTCCTGGACAAGGACAGAATCTAAGATGGAGTGTTGTTGTAATTTGTATTTCTCTAATGGCCAAAGATGTGGAATGTTTTTTTCATGTACTTGTTGACCAGTTACATTTCTTCTTCTGAGAACTGTTTAGTGCCCATTTTTTGATGGGGTTTTCATTTTGAGGGGCTCTCGACTTTTTGTTGTTGTGCTTTATATACAGTATTCCAGATACTGGTCCTCACCCTGAGGATTAGATGGCAAAAACTTTTTCCTGAGTTACATATACTGTACCTTTTCCCAGATTTTCATTTGATTTTGTTCATAGTAGGCTATTTTCCAGTGCATGGAGGAAGGCTACTATTTTTAACTTTAATGAATATGTAATTTTTATGTAATTTTATTTTGTATAATTGGACTTGCTCTACTGTCAGATTTTTTTTTATAAACTCCCTTTTCTTATATTATTTGACTTTAAAGATTTAAATCTTTGATTCATCTACACAGTTTTGTACAGACATACTACTGCATTTGGTTTTATTCCAAATGCGGACTTAGAGTCAATCACCTAAATAAGCTGATGAGTTGAAAAGTCTCCAATGGAAACCCCCTGATGAGATGAGGGGTCCCTTTAATATATATGGCACTTTGGGAAATGGTCTGAAGCACAGGTGAATCTGCAAGAACCTTCTTATACACAGAGTATATCTTGACAGGACTGTCAAGAATTCTTAAGCTCTAAATTAGGAAATTAGCATAGGCTTTCAGCATTTTTGCACCAGAGCTGGAGTTAATCAGCATTTCTAATATCTTGATTTATTCTTCTTTCCCCCTATATGCTGCAGAAGGATACCTAGTATAATCAAAGTTTTTGGTGGAGGATTATACATTTATTTTGGCTGATACCCTTAAACTGAAGAGTAGAAATCTATTGTTATGGCTTGTGTTTAGATATCCCACCCAGAGCCTCGTGCAGTCACAGGTGGGGGATTTTTCAGAGGTGCCAGGATCTGGGGTGGCTGGGATTGATTCATGGTGCAATGGTAGGGTCAAGGGCACTACGGTTAAGGATGTGAGCACTACCTTTCCTGAGTAGCCGGGATAAGACAAAAGGGTCAGGGTAAGAGAAAAGATAACACGATGTTAGGTGTTAAGACCCCTTGCCTGTTGCTTTTGCTGTCTTCTGCCACCACGAGCTGCTTCTCCTCTGTAGTGCTTGTCTGCCGTGCCACCCTGCCGTGGAGCCAGCTGGTGATGACTGAAACCTCCACAGACTGAGCTAGATAAACCTTTGCTCCCTTAACTTTGGGTGTTGGATATTTTGCCTCAGCAACAAGAAAACTAAGTAAGACATTTATTAAGGCATTTTATTCCGTAAAAATTAAGACTACAAGGCCAGAGCTATCGCTTAGCAGCACAACTCCTGTCTGGCAAGCTCAAGGTCTTGAGTTCGATTCCCAGTACAAAAAAAATTAAGACTACATTCCATATGATATGAATCACCTTCTACAGTTTTATCACTCCTTAAGCTTATTCTAGTAGTGAAGAATATGAGTTACTGAACATTTCCTCTGGAATACCATGAGTTTCTTCAAATGGGTTGCTGTAGCAGAACTGCTTATTTTAAGAGCTTATCTATTAAAAACATAAGAATTGCAAAAGCTAGATACTTTAGAAAGGATTGCAGAGATCTTGAATTCATTATGTGACACAAATGTTATGTATGAGGTTTACAAACCTTATGTATATTACTATCTAGTATATAATAAGTATAAGATGCATATTTGAGGAATTAAATTTATTCAAGATGTAATAGCTTCATCACTTGGAATAAAAATAAAATGAAATTAGGGAATGCATTAAAAAAGTTCAGTAAGGGAAATTACAGTTTGGAGATTCCATCCATACTAAATCAGGATTACTGATTAAGACATAGCAACCAGTATAATGTTGAGACTGATCAATCCTAAGATAAAGTTTTCATCTCCTTGCTGATTTTTGCAATGTTTTCATGGCTAATACTGGTTTAATTTCTATATATGTTAATTATATAACCTTGGACATATGTGTTTCTTTTGTAATGAAGGTAATAATAAATCCTGTGTGAGTTTGTAGTGAAATTAAATGAAATAATGTTTATAAAATGCTTGGTCAATATAATGTAATTTTACTGAGCAAATACTATGCCCTTCCATTGAATACTTAGGAAAACAATTTCAAATGGGAACAGTGTGTTTGTTTCATATGTTCTTAGTTGATTTCAAAGCTTAAATGATAGGAGATTCTGTTCTCAGTTTTAAATTATAGAGAAGAAATTAACCAAGCAACTAGTGTTTTAACAGTTGAAATGTCAAAAATTGGAAATCCCAAAATTCTAGCATTGGGACAATGAACGCAAAATTCAATCCACTGACCTTCAAATGTTGGCATCTCTTCCTCCCCCCAAAAGATTTTTAAAAACACAAAACAGGTGTTAATAATTCTCTTATGCTAATTTATATTTTTAATCTACTTGAATTTTATAATAAAAGTCTAAATTCCCAGAGAATACAGCAATTTTGACCCCTGCATACTTTACAGTAGAATAGACCAAAGAAAACATAAACTCACAGTACTTAGAGGTAATTATAACAGTTTCTGCCGGTGGACCTAATTACAACCTTAAAACTGGATGTTGGTACACTCTTGATGAGAAAATGAGAGCTTGATCTAAACCAAATGCCTGTAAGCTTTTAGGATCCAACCATTTTTAGGATAGCGCCGAGTCCCTGGTTTGTCACAACGCAGGTGGTGCTTGGACTCCTGGTACCCTTGTCGCTCTGCTGCCTTCCTGTCTATTATTTCACGTTGAAAATATCTTTTCCTTTATAACTGAAGAATTTCTTGTGTATTGTTCTTTATTTTAATATGTTACTTGCTTTCCAGCCTTCAGATGGATTTTAGAATCGAGCACACTTGGGACGGCGTTCCCGTGAAGCACAAGCCAGCGTTGGTCAGGCTGAATCCAGGTGACTGGGGAGTGACGATGGAAGTTCGCGCTCCATTTTTCAACGATCCTTCAGCCCCACTTGGAGAACCAGGAAAGCCTTTCAATGAACTGTGGGATTACGAAGGTAAGGAGAAGTACTGTATTTTATTACAAACATAAATCTTTTTATAATAACCTCTCAGAATATTATTTTATCTTGCTGCTAGGAAGTGAGTGCTTCTGAGCAACTGACATGTGCAGGTTGTGATTATTTCCTACCAATTGCTCATTCAGGCTTTTTCCTCATTATATAGGTGACTTCAACTGTATAAGTAGGACAGTGAAAAATGACAAGTCTGGAGTTTTAGGGTGCTTCCTTAGACCCTTCCTTTACTTCTGTAACCTAATCTAAGAAGACTTCAGTATTCTCTTTTTTGTCTGTAAGTGCTGTATCTTCAAGTTACCTCTTTAACCTTATAAACCTTCTTCATGGAAATTTTGGGGTGTTTCACATTGTAGTAACAACAATCAGCTGCAAACTAAAATGTAGCCTTTAATCTTATCCTGGTAAGGGTGTCTGTGTCCTTTGTACTATCTAAACCTTGCGGAAACCTGTGAGAACTACATATGGGTCCTGAGAGGCAGTGCTAGGATGATGTTCCTCAGGTTGACATCTGGTCTAGGCATATTATTGAAAACCTGCTGAAGTTCTCTGGGAAGTCCACATGCAGGGCTTTGGGAGCTGTTCTGTGCGTGGCATATTTTCTCAGATTTTATAATTAACAAGTCATGCACAGTTCTCAACCAGGTTTGCCATGCCCTAGTCTCCTGTGTCAATGGGACACATGAATTCCACAATTTATGAGCTTTTCTTTATATGAGTATAATAGGAGAGATAATATAAACATATAATATAAACATGTAAAGTGAGTATAATAGATTTATCTATCAAATATAAGATACTACTGTATGAGATAGAATAATTATTTCAAATTTTTGACTGATTATACTTTGATAAATAGAATTATACTTACTTCCTTTCCTAGGTGTCTGATTTATTTCCTTAGGATAAATTCCTAGAAGAAAATAGGTGGCTTAGAGTCTGTGTGATAATATTGACTTCTCCATGATCTCGCTACACTAGGCTTTATAAATGTTTTTAGCTTATAGAAATCTGACATGGGAGAAAATAGATGATGCTTTATGTATTTCTTCTTCTAGGCAATTTCTATTTATTTTATCCTCTTTTCTCCTGGAAATAGCATGACAAACAGTTAGTTCATTTTATATTTAAAAAATTCTATGTTACTGAAGCAAAATTAAATTTCTCAATATATCTTATTTCTATTTTCAAAAGTTGTGGAAGCATTTTTCTTGAATGATGTAACTGAGCAGTATTTAGAAGTTGAACTTTGTCCGTAAGTATAATGTAATTTTTCTTAATCATTACTACAAAATTGAACATGTAATTTTCTAGTTATAAATCATATAGTCATATAGTAAAATCTCACTAATTCCACTAACCAGAGGGAGTGCTTGAATTAATCTGAATTATATATTTTTTGTGTCATATACAACATGTTTATTTATGTATTTATTTATGTGCCATAAAGAGGTTTATTTGGGCAGAATTTAAAGTTGCACCTCAAAAAAAAATTGAGTACAGTACCTGGAAGGAGAGACATGCTACAGGCTGGAGTTGGGGATATTTCTAGGTTTTTGGTTATGGAAATCTATGGACTTTGTGAATATCTGAAAAATTTGGGCTGGGTTTATACAAGAAAAGCAATGACTTACACCCAAGTAGAGAGATAATGGCTCATTTCACAGGGGAAAGGCAGGGGCCCATTCTGTTGTATCTTTTAAAGTTAGGTTTCTGCCCTTTACCTTATTTAGCTAATTTATGGACTTTAGATATCTTTAAGGGATTTTGAGCATCATTTCCCTGAAGAAATGAAGCATGCACAAGCCTAGGGAGTGCAGATATGGATAACCTCGAGTAGCTCTGATGTTGCAGTCCTCTTAAAACTACAGTTCTAGAATTATGATTCTCCTTGTCTCTTTTCTATCTTTATATTTTCTATCCTACTTCATTTCCCTGCTGAGAGTTCAATGCTCTTTCGTAAGAGATGCAAAGGAACTAAAGCTCGTCATCCTGTGGCTCCATCAGGCTAAGGAGAGATGTTCACCCTGCCTAGCCAGGGACCAAAAGTCTCACTCAGGTGGATCTAAAGGGGCCAAGAATATTGAGTTCTGTTGTTCAAAGAACAATTATGTGTTTTGATAGTCTGGAAAAGAGGACAAGGGCATTAGCAAGTTATTGATGCCTAAGCTTCATTTTATAACTCTGTTAAACAAGCAGGGGCCAAAGATTAACAGAAAATATTGGTGAATAGTAACTCCAGGAAGTTGTAAAAGTCAGACAAAATTAGGCAGCATTTAGTATAAGCCTTTTACCTTTAACATTAATCTGTATTTGTCCAGAGATGTAAACCCAAACATAACAGAGTTTGAGTATGCGGACTCCCCTCTGTTCTGCCAATAATAAATACAGTGTCTTCCTATTTTAATTGTAACAATGCCTAGGAATATACTACATAAAAATATCTACTGCTTTTGTGACCTTTGGGACATTAAAATTTTTATCGTAGCCTGACTCTCACCTCTGTTTTGTAGAACTGAAGACATTCTGCAGTGACTGGGCTCCAGATAATATAAACATATAAGGTTCGGAGTAGACAGCAGAAAGTTAGTCTGTACCACACAGGAAACAAAGTTTAGTAGCTAGAATATTCGCATTGGCAGTTTTATTCTATTGGCAGGCTTGCATTAGAAGACAAATCTTTACCTGAGGGGTACTTGCAAATACATTAAAATAACATAGTGACAATACACTACAGAGGCTGGAGGATACATTTTTGAAAAACTAGTAGGACTGGGAATCATGACAGCTCATTGCTGTAGGATAAAATATTACAGGTGTAGCTGGAGACCGCCAGTAGCAACTGGTGCAGTGTTTGCAGCCACTGTTTATGTCTAGCTTAGCATTGTTTGTATTACTATTAATTGCTCTTTGGGTTATACTTTCCTACTGGGTGTTTAAGACCAAGTCCAAGTAAGACCTGGCTTGATCTAAGTTAATCTAATCTATGCATTTGTCAAGGTCAGTTAAGGCTCCTCAGGGACTGCTTTCGGGGCAACGTGAGTGGTCACTTAGCTCCTTTACTTTTTCTCTCTGCTAGTTATGTCACCTGCCAGGATGGGTCACACGTATTAACCGTCTGACTTCTGTTAGAAGCATGGAGACAGTCCCCTCTTTAGTGACCCTCCTTTTCACCCAATGCATATTGGTTGACTCCTGTTCTAGAGTACCCAACAACGTCACTGTTTAGGAGGTTGCGTGACTAACCAGAGTTGCAGGGTCCTTTTGGAGGGATTACATTGTGCCCTGGGACCTGGCTGACCTTGGAGGGCAAAGGCCAAAAATTGGCTGTCCTTTTAGCCCTTTTATCTTGCTCAGCTTTCATCCCCAAGCTTGGTTGTGAAACACTCAGAAGGTCAGTTATACCAGTAGGTCTTAATATTAATTATAGTAATCCTTTTGGATATCAACGCACTTTGAAATAAAAAGTACAGCCAGAGAGCAGATATCTTTTTCATTAACCACGGTCAGCATTACTATAGGAGTCATCATAAATCTGTCCTGTATCCGATGGGTACCATCTTAGCATATAGGTTGTTTTTAGAAGTCATATTCCTGCAGAATGTTAACAGATAACAAAGTTTTACAAGAAAAATGGAAAATAAAAACTGTAAGTAAACATAGCATTTAGGATAAGAATCATGATGACATTATACTGGGGCCATTAGTTTCTTTCTGTTATGTCTTTAAAAATACATTGAAATTCCCATTTCAGTATAAAATAACTTACTAGGTTACTTTGATGCAATTATAAAATATTAACACACATTAGCCAATTTGCTAGATTTTAAAATAAAATGTCTGGCTTGGCGTGGTGGTGCACACATGTAATCCCTAGCAGTCTGAGAGGCTGAGATAGAAGGATCGCACATTCAGTCCCAGCCTGGGCAACTTGGTGACTCAGTGAGTCCCTGTCTCAAAATAAAAAAGGGCTAGAGATGTAGCTCTGTGTAAGGACCCTGGGTCCAGTCCTAGGTACCATTAAAAAAAAAAAAAGAAATAAAGTGCCTAAGTAGAATGTACTTGTTTGTAGATGTACCCTGTAGGTGACTGATGCCCAGTCTTTAACCACCAGAGTGACGCTGCCTGTGTTTAGCACATTTATCACAATACACTTAAGAACACATAAACTTGAACCTGAAAAAGTCCACCATTAAAAACAAACAATTTTCCTAAGGACACCAGTGTGGTAAGGTAATCACCTAAATTTTGCATTTTAGAAGGCATGTACACTTGGTCAGTATAAATGTATTCATCACACATGAAGTCAGCGATAAGTAGCATCCCAGCTACATTGAAACCCTAACATGTTAACTTACTTTTTACTCTTAACATGAAATCTAGAGTTCTTTGACAGGTTTATACAGTGTAATACACTGATACTGTGGTAGCTTTAGTCCTGCACAAGTACTTATTGCCCAGTATGCAAATGCATCTCATTTATACAATAAGAAAATGCTTGTATAATTAAAGCCAGTAGATGTTGATCAAGTTTTACATGGCAGGACTTAACTGTACCAAAAACAAAGAATAAAGATGCCAAAAATTCTGATTATTTTATATATTTAAGGTCTAGATACTATGTGTATTGTGTAAAAGAGAAGACTTATTGGTTACTTTGCAGACATTAAAATTATAATCCTAACTATAAATTTCTTACTATTAGACAAATAACAGACACAACGTACTTCATCCTTAGATATATACCCATCTTTAGTACAGATACATAGCCTAACAGTAAGCTGATTATTGAAAAAATTTTACAACTTTAAATTTTAAAACTCAGTTTATTAAGAAATCAAAAGCCTAATAACAGAAAATATAAGAAAGTATCTTAACAAAACACAAACCCATTGTTTTCCAGTCTAGTTTTTGTAAGTTCAACCACAGGATTTTAACATTTTAAGAATGCCTTATTTCTTTAGACATACAAAACCATTTAACTTTTTAATTATAGTAAACTCAGTTATATATAAGAATACCTTCCTAATAACATTTGTTGGATGGGGTTACAGTAAGACCAAAGAAAACCAGAGGAGACACCCATCAGTGGAGAAATCTGAAGCAGATTGACTCAAGCCTCTTTTTTTGCCACAGAGGGGAGTTTTTTCTGTAGTTCCTCAGCCCCAAGGCATCCCACTTCAGGGAATATTTAACATTTTAAAATATTATTTCAATATAGAATTGCACGCTAGAATTTTAACCCTTACTAAATTTAAGAAAGCAATCTTAAAAATTTATATATATAAATAATTTTATAAAAACACATTTAATAGTACAACATATATTATCTTTTCATAAACTTTCAGAAACCATGAATACTTGAATTTACATTTAGCAACCAATGATTCAGATGTTGTAAATGTTTATAAGCATTAATTCCATTTGTATTTATTTACTCATTTTAATAATTAGATTATTCAAAGGACAGCATAGTTAACATTAAGACAGATACATATTTTCTGTTTGTTTTTGTTTTGTTTTTTGTGACAGGGTTTTGCTATGCATTCCAGGCTGGCCTTGAACTCATTGTGTAGGAAAGGCTGGCCTCAAACTTGCAGTGATCCTCTTTTGCTTTAGCCTGCTACAATTACAGATGTGTGTCACCATGCCTGGCCATATATATATTTTTTTCTTTTTTCCTTTTTAAAAAATTTTATTTTTGAAAAAAAGTAGAATAAAATTTCAAAATAAGATAATAGAAGAGTAACAATGGTTAATGTATTCCATGTTGTTATCTTTAAATTCATTACACAGAGTACAAGATGTAGGTACTTAATTGTCTAAACAATGTTGGCACAAACCTTTCTTTTCAATAAACTAAGAAATTAGTAGTATAATTACCTTAATTATCATATATATATATATATATATATTTTTTTTTTTTTTGGTTTTCCCTTTCTTCTTTTCTCCTTTTCCCATCCCAGTTCCTCGTTCCTTTTTAAAAACGTTTTTTATTTTAAAGAGAAAAACCTATAAAAACAATGATGCAAAATTTCAAAACAAGATTCTCTTTCCTTAAATATTGTTTAACAGAGGAAAATACTCTAGATGTGCAATACCTATCCATAGACTATATGTTTAGCATATGTATTCCAAAAGTTTGATTATACTCTATCATTGTTATTTTTAATTTAAAAATATTACAGTTTTTAAAAGTGAATTTGAAGATAATGTTTTTCAAAATGAAAAATTACAATCTCCTTCACTGTCTACTCTCTAGATTTGTATTACTATGTATTAAGTGTTCAAACATAGAAGGAAGCATGTAGGTATAATAAATGTAACTAGCTTGTGAAAATGCTTATTTTAGGGGATTTTTAAATGACTAGATTAAACTTTATGTAATTATATATTACATAATTTTGTATAGCATGTTCCTTCCTTTACTCATCATTAATTTTTTGAGTATGTACTATTTCATTTTTATATTCAGTGTCAAGAATAAAAACTAAATCATACATGGACTTTCCTAGACTCATTAAAAATTTAACCTTTGGATTTACTGTCAAGTTTAACTATTCCCTGGGGAGCCTGCTTTACCTGATTGACATATTATTTTTTTCTTTTAGATATAAAAAATAAAATTTTAAGTTAGTGAAGAATTTAATAAGTACTAAAAATGTTCATATGTTGTCAGTATTAATTTGACATGCATTTAAATATCTCTCCATATCAATATCTGATAGCCTTTGTTCCTTAACCGAATGGCCTGAAAGCCCCAAACAGTTGATCTAAATGAGATTTAGATATCCTTTCATTTCCCCTTCTGTTGTGGTTTAGGTCTAGATGTTGCCCCAAAGCCTCATGTGGTCCTAGGTGGGGCTTTTTCCTATGTGGCTGAATCTAGAGTGTGTGATGCTGGGATTAAGAGTTTATGATTACTAAATCACTGATTAGTTTATGACCACCCTAATCCTAGTAGCCTGGATAAAATGTAGGGACAGGAAGAGGTGTGTCTTTCCTTGCTTGCTTGCTTTACTGTCTTCTGTTTACCATGAACTGTTTCTCCTCTGCAGTGCCCCTCTGCCGAGCCATCCTGCCTTGGAACCAACTGATTATGGACTTAAACTTCTACAAACTCTGAGCTAAATAAAGCTTTCTTTCTTTAACTTTGGGTGTCAGATATTTTGTCTCAGTGACAAGAAAAGTAACTAATATAGCTTTGTTTGATTTTTTGTTAATTCTAATGTGGAAAAGTCAGCAATTATTTTTTAAGAAGAATTATGTATCTTTGCATGTTAAATTAACATGCTAAAATATTTTATTTAAAAATATGATTGGCATAAGTTGTCATAAAAGGTAAACCTTTCAACTATTGTGTGATCACTTTCACCATATATGTGAAAAAGCTAGGAAAAACATTTATAATTTATCTAGAAGACAGTAAAGAACTTAGATCTATCAAAACTTGCAAGTTTGACCCCTAGCATTAATGTTTTTAGATAATAATATCGGTTTACTTTCATAAAGTGATGAACGGACAGTGAATGAGAAGAATAATTAGATTATATTTCATTAAGAAACTACACACTAGCCATTGTGTATAAAATTAATGGTTTTTAACTGTTAAAATTGCCAGGCATGGTGACGTGCACCTATAATTCTAGAAGTTATGAGACTGAGGCAGAATTGGCTTGAGTTCAAGGCCGCCCTGGGCTACATAGCAAAATCCTGTCTAAAGCAAAAAAATCCTCTAGGTAGTTTGGTTCCATATATGTCCAGATAGTTAATAATCAAGAATCATGAGTGTGCCTTAGGCAATCAAGTCTCGTAACAGTTAATTAACTTCTGGATATTGTTGTTTTAATTTGTGAGTAGTTGTAGTCCTCATAGGATATTCCTAAGCCTACATTATAACAGTAAAAATACTCAGATGGCTTTTAAATGGAGAAAGACAAACCTTCTCTTTTGTCAGAATACTTCACTAAAGAAAATCTTCCCTGAAAATCCCACAAAAGATCATCTGTATAGAAATGTTTGATACAGTTTTTTCCAGAGACAGTAAATACATTTCATGTAAATATGTGAAATCCTTTTATTCTAATCCGAGTTTTGCACTTGTGCTAGAAATTCTTGTTGAAAATACATTGTGTTTGTTTTTTGTAAATATTATATGGATGCCTGCAGATGAATGGAAAACAGGAAAATGAAAGAGGCAGGTCAAGGACAGTTGTGTGATAAAATAGATGCTGATTAAAATCTTTGGCCTATTGACTAGTTTTAGAAAACCTATGTTTTGTGTTTTGTATTTTCTCTCTTCTTAATGAGCCTCAAGATATTTTTCTTATAGAAATAATCTTACTTATTTGATTCAGACTTTGAAATTGGTCGCAGCTCCTTTACAGGGTGCTTTATTTTTTGAAACTGATTTTATTTTATTTATTTATGGTTTTGGTGCCAGAAATCAATCTTGGGACCTTGTGCTTGCCAAGCAAGGCTCTGTGCTGCTGAGCTATATCCCCAGCCCTTGAAACTGATTTTATTATAAACTCCAAATGTCATGATATCTCTCCACTCATTTTCCTACTTTATGTTAGCCAGCCTAATTAATTTATATAATTTTAAAAATTTAAGCAGTATAAAAAGCAATCTTATTGTGTGAATCTTTATGCATTTGACCATAATTGTCGTGAAAATGGTAAATCCAAAGATGCCATTTTTGTGTCACTGAACACGCACATTCTCTCTATAATTACCCAATATTTTATTGCATCTTTTAATTATTTGGAATTTATTTATAAGCATATACATATCAGACACGAAAGACAGTAAAAAAAAATAACATTTGTTTTCTCCAAACACTAATGAAGAATCTTAATCTTGACAGCCATGGACAACATTTAGTGCTTTTACTCTCTGGAAGAAGAAAAGTCTGGAAAGTAAGTAAAGTAAAGTATGAAACAAAACCCTTAAGTGCATAAGTAATATGTGTGTGTTTAAAGTATAAGCCTGAATTTACCTTTTGTGTTTCACGTGTTGTTTTTATAGCAAGAACTTGATTTGTCATTCATGGTGTCTAGAGGAGAGACAAAATGGGAAGGCCAAGCTTATCTTCCATGGCATTATTTTCCACCAAGTGTGACAAAATTCAATGCATTTGCAATTCATGGATCAGACGGTAAAAGAAGTTATGAAGCCCTCTACCCTGTACCACAGCATGAGCTGCAAGAAGGACAAAAACCTGATTTGTAAGTAAAAAATAAATGAAACTATGTCTAATCTATAGAGCTTTTTTGGAAATTAATTCTTGGCAGAAGAGTGCTAACATTTTTTGGTCAAAGAAGATAATGTATGTGTACAAGTTCCTAGTGGGATCCTATTGTCATATGTAGGCTGAACACTGCTACTCCTCTAAGGTGAGCAGCCAACCAGGATTGCAAACAGCACCAGTAATGAATTAAAGCGATGGTTTTAAGAACAGGAAGACACTTTAGCTGTAAGGAGGAAAAAGTAGAAGATCAAAATCTGCCCTGAAGAGGGGACAGGGGCTTCCAGAAAGATGAAAAACACATTAGCCTTTTTGTCTTGGCTTCTTTTATTGGGTTCCAAGGGCCCTTCCCTTTACCTTGAATTTGCCATAACTTGATTGGCTCCTTGGTCTGTCCTTGGATTCAGCTGGGTCCCTTGCCTTTGTGTCCATTTCTTTTAGTGGCTTTTGTGTAACTTCTTTTTGCCCATGTGTTTGTTCATCCTTGAGGAGCAGCTGGTTGGCTAGGAAGAGCCTTTTTCATGGTTAGCATAGAGTTAGAAAGGGGATGCGTGTGCGTCTATTGTAGTAATATAGTGACTCTAGAGTAAATATATATTTAATGGTACCTCGGTTAACACATTTAATTTGTTTTGTGATTTTGGGGAAAATGGCTGCATTTGTGTTTGTGTGGGGAACAGAGCATTTCTGTCACCTGATACAGAGTTTTTGAACAAAAGCAAAAGTTTGCCAAATGCTTTTGTTTGAGAACCAAATTATTTGCAAACAGAAACATTTGTCTGTGTAGAGAACATAGGTCTGTATATTTCTGCACATTGAACAAGAGCCTTCTCCATAGGGGTTGCCTCCCAGCTCTGCCACCCTGAATTCTCCTAGAGGTGGGCAGGGACGGCTTCTCAGCCTTATGCATTTGCTTCTGTCTGTGCTCTGCCTGCTGGCCTTTTTTTTCTCCACCTGTGCTATCTTCTGCCTTTTCTCTGTCTACCCTTGTCCTTGAGAGTATTTCCAAGGGAACTTTTCTAGTAGAATTTTAACTCCCTCTAGTCAGGATTAGCCAGAACACCTAATAAGTCCTTTGTTCTATTTTTTTCCCTGCCTGTAGACTCCTGCCCCGTACCATGTTCCCTGAAGGTCCTCAGTAAATACAGAGTAATTTGGGGCTGACACAGTCTTTCTCATTGCTGTTGCTATAGTTCTCTGTAGTAGTAGCACGAGAAAAGCCTTGCTGAGTGTTGCATCAGCTAATATAGAAATGGGGCTTCAAATTCATTCATGATCCCTTTCAGACTAAATGGCTTGAGGAGTCAGTGCTTCCTGGGGTGAGAAAGGTGTTAATGCTTTCCCTTTCTGCAAGAAAACCTATGTATCAGTTCTCTCTAGTTCTCTTGATAACATCATAAGCATAGGAATGTCAACTATATTACTAGGTAACATTGCTGAGATAAAAATGGTCCCGGGTTTGTAAATTACATCGGGCTCAGAGTAATTTTGAGTGACTATAAATATATGATGCAGACAGGTGGCATTGGCGTTCCCTTTTGACAGTCGTGTTTCCTGTGGGGAGCCTACAGTTACTGTAAGAGATCTAGGCTCCCGTGAGGCAGCAGGCATTTAAGCCAAGGCAACTGTAACACTTTCCCTATTTGAATCTTGTCTTCTTGCACCTGATGCTGTCACCTAGTGAGATTATAGCACCTGATTGTTTAGCTTTATGAGTCTTCATGGGCTGCTGGAAAGACCGGTCCCTCAAGGAGGACAGCCACATAGTGGCCTGGGCAATTGGTGATTCCTGCATTGACTGAGTGTACTCAGTACGGCCAAGACAGTCTGGTGAGTCTGAGTGTTCAAAACAGCCTACCAGAGACACCTTGGTGGGCATCACACTACAGTATACTCACCGTCCTGCCCCTGTACCTTAGGCTATGCCACACTGACCCTCCTCTGCATTTGCCTGCTTCCTGCCGTGCTCTTATTTAACTGTACTTTGCCTTCAGCTCTTCTAGTGTATTTCTTCATTCTGCGTAACACACTTTGACCTCGGACCTGTGCTTTCCTTCCCAGTCTGACCCTCGCTACCTCATCTCTTTTCTTTTTCTTTCTCTTATGCCTTTTTTGGTGTTGTTTCCTTAACTCTTACTCTGGGATTGATAGTTGTAATTCTAAAGCTAGTTCATCCTGGGCATTACAAGATGGGAATCTCATCTCAGCTGACTCAGCCTGTAAACTAAGTTGTCTCGTCTCTCTTGCTCCTCCCCACCTCATACTTGCCCGTGGTCAGGTTCACTGTTTGTTCATGGAGCCTTTCTCAGTGAGGAAGGGTAGCTATGGACTGGCCAGGGCACAACTGGGGCAGCCTGGTTTCCTCTGAAGCAGGGTTTCATCGCGGCATGTTAGCTAGGCTTTCTCTCCTTATGCTACAAGAGAAAGCTTCATAACAGTTAACTGGTTTTTCTGAAAGAGAAAGAACTAAAATTAATATTTTTTTCCCTTGAGATACCAGGGATTGAACCCAGGACCTCACACTAAACTACTTCTTCAGCCCTACTTCCTAGCTCATTTCTTAAATAATTTAATTTAATTCTTGGTACTGGCGATTAAACCCAGGGTCTTTGCACTGGCTACTTCCCCAACCCTTTTTATGTTTTACTTTGAGGTAGGATCTCACTAAGTTGCTAAGTTACCCAGGCTGCTGGCTTTTTAAAAATTTTGAGTCTAGGCTTCACTAAGTTTTCCATGCTGGCCTCAGATTTGTGATCCTTCTGCTTCAGCTTCTCAAGTAGCTGGGATTATAATCATGCACCACTGTGCCCAGTAGATTACGTCCTTGTTTTAATTAAGAAGGGGAATAAGTCTGTTCTTTAATATGGACCTGAAACTTTTGAAACAATTCTTATATGGCTGGTATAAATTATATCAACATTTGAATATAAAACATTTAAAATATAGTATCGTATGATTTATTTAAAGCTAGATGGAATGAGGGTTAATTTTTATTTCTCCTTCAGCTGTGAGGAAGCTATTGGGGGAACTGAAAGGAACAGGCTTAGGGAGGTGGGTAAATGTTTGCAGATCTGAGTGTGTGATAGCTACAGTGAGAGAACTGCACATACAGAATACATCTTACCTTGGGATTTCTTAAAATAGAATACTGTCCTGTCCCTAGTGTGACAAAATAAATAACCCTTCAGAACTGCTCTTTCACATATGTATAATTCATTTCAGATCTCGTCATTCTTTTTTCTTTCTCTTAGCCATCGTCTAGAATATTTCCAGCCCTTCAGCTTTAACGTGCTGCTTGGAGAAGAATGGAAACAGCCAGAGTCAGACCTGTGGCTGACGGAGAAATCTGACGTATAGGGATTTAATGGATGACAATATCAACAATTTTCCCTCTGCACCTTTTAAGGTAAACCACAAAGTGTGATCCCCTTTAAGCTGCATTTGAACAACAAATATCTTCAGAGGGCATGGAAAACATAGAATATATCTGTGCGGCAAATTGTATGATTAACAAGAAAATAGAAAATAAAGTTACAGTTTTTCTCCGAGTTGCTTAGTCTAGAAGCCATGGGGTCAGTGGGTTCTACTTTCTGCCTTGTGTCACCATCATACCAATAACCAAATGTCTCTTACTTTGTCTGCCAAATACATTATTGTTTCCACACTTCCTTAAAGTGTGGAAACTCATTTCAGCTGTCCTAAGGTTAGGAAACCTTTTTTTTAATTTAAAGAGCAAAAACAATAACAACAATGATACAAAAGTTCAAAGTAAGATAATAGGAAAATAACAATGGTTAATACACTGCTTATTGTTACCTTCAAAGTAGTTGCTCAGATTAAAAGATGCAGGTGTGAAAAACTGATCAAACTACATAAAGACAAACCTTTCTTTTCCATACAGTAAGAAATTAGTAGTATAACTATCTTAGGTATCATATATATGATATATATGATAGATGTATCAAATATATATATATATATATATTTTTTTCTTTTCCCTTTCTTCCTTTCTCCTTTCCTTCATCCCAGCTTCTCTTTCCTTTTGAATAGTTTCTTCCATTTCACAATATCTGTTGTATATTCTGGATCTTATTTACTCTTTCAGCTTTTCACATTAGGGAGACTATACAATGTTTACATGTGTGAGTCTGATTTATTTCACTTATGAGTATGGTCTCAAGTTGCATCCATTAGCTGAGTAATACTCCATTGTATAAAAATACCACATGTTTTTTTTTTATCCATTCCTCAGTTGATGGGCAATTGGATTATTTCCAAGATTTAGCTATTACAAATTGTGTTGCTATAAACATAGGTGCACATATATTGGTTGTGGTATGATGTTTTTAATTCTATTGGGAAAATACCCAGAAGGGTAATAGCTAGGTCGAATGGGATCTCTACTAGTAGTTTTTTTTTAATTTAAAAAAAAATAAAAGCTCAAAAACATATTAACAAACAGACACAAACTAGCATAAGAAATAGTACAATCAAAGCTGATTTACAGACAAGGTGACATGGACTCAACAATGGTTGTTGCTTTACCTACTGATATCTTCAAAGTTCTACTAGTAGTTTTTAAAGGAATCTTTACACTGATTTCCACAGTGGTTGCACCAGGTACATTCCCATCAATAGTGGGGAAGGGTTCCTTTTTCCCCATAACCTCTCCAGCATTTGTTATTGGTTGATTTCTTGATGATAGCCATTCTTTCTGCAATGGGATCTCAATGTTATATTAATTTGTAGATTAGCAGATCTTGTGTTTACAAGTTTAAACTCCATTTAATATCTATGAAATTTTTTTACTATGAATCTCATATCCAGTTTTGTAATTAGTAGAGAAAAGTAACCTATTCCAGTTGAACAAGAGATCCATATATATTAAGATGTCATTAAGATACATGCATTATTTGCATTACTTAACCAGCAGGTTTTCCAGTCTGGAGACTCTTTTTTACTCTGTAGAAAAAATAAAGTAGTCTTAAATGCAGGTGATAGACTCTGCTTTCATTTACAAATAAATGACTTGCTCTTAATTCTATTAAACAAGATGTCAAAATGTCTTCATTTTATTTTGTAAGTATCAGCTATCCCTGGTCTCAAATTTTCAAATTGGGTTTCATTTCAGAGTTTAAAACTTCCTTGCAGATCATTTATGAAATGTTACCACCAGGCTTCCACCAGTATTCTTAATTTAGAGACCAACAGTCTTGCAGAAGACGAAGTTTCATTGACTGTGCAGACACCTAAATGCCTCCTCAACAGTACACTTTTTCTTTATCTTTACCAAAATTGAAATTTTAGTGACTCTACTTAGAAATTACATTTTCCTCAAAACAGTATAAATCACTACCAGCTTCTTCAGTAGATACAGTGACATGTAAGTACAGTGGTGCTACATAACATTCATCAATTACGTATTATGTATACTAGTACAACAGGATTATAGTCAAGTTGAAAACTTCTCCAACCCAGGGATATAGTTGTTATAATATTGTGGTACAAGGCATTACATGTTTCTCTGATGCTAGTGTAGACAAACTTACTGTCTTATGTATTTTTAATACTATTTATATTACTTTAGAGTGTACTGCTTATAAAAGAATTTATTGTGAAACAGTGTGCTGTGTTATGCTAGCAGCAGTTTCATGCGGCTTGGGTTTATAGCGTCTCTTGAGTGAATCAAGAGGCAACACTCACTGATTGATCTGTACCATCTAGGTTTATAAGTGTACACTATGATATTTGCACAATAATGAAGTCACCTAAGCACACAAATATCTGTTGTTGTGTGTCAAAGGACTGCTATACAGTGTTAGGTGGGACTACAAGAAAGATGTTTCAAAGATAAAAAATTGATCTTCTACAAACGTTAACTCAGAACTTATTATACTCTGCCTTCCTTGTTCTTTTTATGAATTACAAAAGTGGTACCTAAGGTACCAACAACCCCATTATGACTGAGTAGGAAGATAAAGAGGGCTGAGTTCCAAACAGTACAGTAGAGTGAGGTATCATATCTGGACTGCCTATCTACAGAAGTCTTGATACATGAGGAAAATTACTTAATTTGTGCAACTTTTAAAAAGTAAATGTTTCTATTATATGCAGTTAATTATAGTTTTCAACAAATACATCATTGAGTTAGGTGTTGCGGTCAGGGTTTGCAAGGGAATAGATTTAATACAGGACACATAATTTATAGGATTATTTTATAATACCCAAAGAGTCAAATGCAGGAGAGTGCAGATCTGTCCATGCAGTAGAGACCCAAAGAATCCAGCTGAGGGCCTGGATCCCCTAGGAATGTCCTGCACAGATCTTGTTGAAGACCTAGAGCCCATGGCAATGTCCTCCATGAGTTCAGCTGGAGCCCGTGACAATGTCTTATGCAAGTCTGTTTCATGGATCTGCACCGGGAACACCCAAAGGTCAGTGGGGGAAGCTAGAAAGTCTGCGCCAGCAGGATGAAGGATCTGTGCCAGCAGGCTGAGGGATCTGCACTGGAGCCAGGAAACAACACTCAAAGTAAGGACCAGAGCTCCCCAAAAGAGAACCACAGCCATCCTCAGAGATGGTGAGAACTCGAGCTCCTCTGAAGATAAGAACAGCTGGCTTCCTATCAGGAAAACCAGGATGACCAGCTTCTCCAGGAGAATCAACAGCACCATCTTCTCCTCTAGTTCTCCTTTCAGACTGTTGGCAACAATCCTCAGGTGGCCCTTTCACGCCCAGAACCACGCTGATTCAGTTCAGCGTGGGTGAACAGAAGAAAATGAGCTTTTAGTAATTGGGTGTTACAGTTCGGCCATTAGTTAATCTACCACAGGTGGGCAATGTAAGCTGAGTTGTTCCTAAGGAGAGGAGCATGACAAGAGTGTTCACCCTCATGACTTTGTTCAACGTTATGCTAAAAGTTCTAGGTAGTTCAATGAAGGAGTAAATATGAGTGAAGGACAAATATTACTAAGAAAGAATGTAAAATATTTTAAAATGTATTATTTACATTTGAAATTATAATATGTACAAAATCAAAAGGGTTATTGATGGGTAACATAAAAATAAGATAATTATATTTCAATATATTAAAGCAAATAGTTTAAACTCAAAGTCATTTATAAAACAGCAAAATATAAAATAACCAGGACTAAATTTAAGCAAATTTCTAAAACCTCTCATTAACTCCTTGCAATCATTTATTAAATATGCTTTTTTTGTCTGAAAAAAATGCTGTTCTTTTTTCAGGGTGTGTGCAGTTCATTAATTTTGGAATATGATTCTTAGACTCACCCTGAAAGAACTCAGCCTAAGATACTTAAATCTAATATATAGCATTTGAATTTGATAGGAATCTCTCTGCATGATGAACTTCCTAATTAAGATTAATCCTCTAATATAAAATGAATCATATATATATATATATGTATAAAAAATCCTCTTATATAGGAAGAATATTTTTGGTTAGATCACGTTTGGCCCTACCAATTTTCTGATTATTTCTTGTTCTATTTCAGCTTAGAAAGAACTTATAAGACTATTATAACAATTTATTATTATCAACTATCATTTTTCATGTAAAGAATAATAAAAAGAGTTACCTCAACCTAAGACAACAGGAATGTAGGAACGTGGGAAACCAGAAGTCATGAATCTACAAAAGATGAAGGGAATGCACACAAGTTTTATCTATGACCTCATGATAAATAAGTAGTAATTAAAATGTCCACATAATTAGATCTATAGAAAAATTTTGTCCCATATTTGTAATACATACATATGTATCTAATACATAAAAAGACATAGAAAATAATGCTAAGTGATTTTTGCTTTACAATTTGAATAATAAAATAATATACAGATATGATTAGTTCTTAAGAGAATCTTAGATCTTTTCTGTTATTTTTACTTTGTAATTTTTAAAAAAATTTACAGAGAATACAACATTTACTAAAAGGTCATATCCTTCTGTCATCTCTCAGAGTATCTGTTAAGTAGTATTTCTGACTTAATAGTACAATGAAAACCATTGTTTGTGATAATGCCCTAAGGCATGGCAATAACTAGAGGAAATCTTTTGAAGAGCTAGATTTCTTGAAATAGAAAACTAAACTATAAAGTCTGGGCTTTCCAAAAAGTATAAATGTGCTAGATACATGTCTTGGTTACTTTTTTCTTGTTGCTGAGACAAAATACCCGACGCCCAAAATGAAGGAAGGAAAGGTGTATTTAGCTTACAGTTTGTGGAGGCTTCAGTCCATACTTGGCTGGCTCAGAGGCAAAGTGGCACATGGCAGAGGGCAAACGTCCATGGCAGCAGAACACAGCCAAAACCACAAAAGCAAAAGGGAGGAATGGTCGCAGGAATGGCAGCCAGCAGCCTCTTTCTCTCCCTTACATATACAAACTATCTGCCTTAGGGTATAGCTCTCACACCCATAATCCCAGCACTGGATCATGGATCAGTCATAAACTCTAAAAGCCATGCATAACTGCATGAGGATTGGGAGGGACATGCAGACACAAACCATAACAGTACAAATGTATGTTTTTGAATGAAATTTGAAGAAAAAAATTTTAAAAAATAGTATCACAGCAGTCCTTGGTTTTCTTCCAAGTGCCTGACCTTGTGCAGGTCACCTCACTAAAATATCTAGTACTTCTTGAATATTTATTTTTTCAAGAAACCATGTTATTAACTTTACATTTAATTTTAACAGCAATCCCAAAGAGTCAGATGTTCTTGAAATTCCTAGTTTTAACATTTAGGAAACTAAATCCTATAGAGTCTATGTCTTACTTTAAATCACACAGTAAGAAGCAGCAGCCAGGCAGGTTGAGTCAGGAGAAGGCTCTAATTTGACTACTACATAGGTCTCCCTCTGGGTCTTGGTAACTTAACCTACAAAATAATGCTCCTGAACCACAATTGCGTCTTCCCTCCCTCTATAAATAACAAACAACATAGTTGAAATAAGGGACTCACAATATTTTCACTTTTTATGGGAAGTGCATAGAGAGGATGAGTATTTCAGCAGCTCCTATTATGTTATGGGAGACACATCTTTGTCCCAACCCCACGTAGAGTAGTATTTCTTGAAGCAGTGTCACACATGAAAAGTATCATCACAGTAGATGTGGTGGGCTGGTGGCTAATCTGAACACAGCTGCTGGGATTTGTGGGATTGCTCATGCTTAGGGAAGGAGGGACAGTGTGGTAGAATGTTAGACTGGAAGAAGACCCAGGCTTTGTCCTTCCAAAATCTTGTATTAACTTGTTTTTTTTCCAGAGATCAAAAGACAAGCATTACAAAAACATGGAAACTTTGGCAATCAAAACTTCACACTCTTGAATAACTCATAGTAACTTTCTTAGTTACTTTTTTCATTTCTGAGACAAGATACCCAAGACCCAAAGTTAAAGGGAGAAAGGTTTATGTAGCTCATAGTTTGTAGAGGTTTCAGTCTGTAATCAGCTGGCTCCAGGCAGGGTGGCGCAAGGCAGAGGCAACAGTTCATAGCAGGAGAAGACAGCAAATGCAACAAGGGAAGATAAAAGACGAGCCTCTTTCTGTCCCTTGTATTGTGCGCAGGCTCCCTGCCTGAGGGTGGGTGTGCTGCTCATACCCTTAGTCCCAGTACTGGATAGACACAAACCATAACAGTACGATAATAACTTGTAACTTTTCTATCAGACACTAATGAATTTAACAGTGAATTATTCTAAATGATTTTCGTTATAGTCTCCTTGCATAGAGAGTGTAAATATTGTAAATGAACCTGTTTTCCTGTCAGTACACCATGGCTTCGATGTAGTTTATTCCCCAAAATACATGTGTTGCAATGTTGGTCCCCAGTATACAGTAGGAGGCGGTGGAACCTTTAAGAGGTAGGGCCTAGTGGAAGGTCATTAAATCAATGTAGACTTGACTAAGTTCTGGCTTCAGGAGGAAACACTGGTCTTCTGGAGTGAGTTCTCAAAAGACTAAATTCTTATGGAGTCCTGAGCCTGATCAACGAATTGTTCTCTGGATTCCTCTCTTGTGATGTGATCCCTCGCTCCCACATGAGCCCCCATGTTGCTGTCCCATTTTTAGGCTATTAACAAGGGCTAATCCAGTACAGCCACTTATCTTGAACATTCCGCCTCTAAAAACTGTGAGCTAAGTAAATTTTGTTTCCTCATAAATTTATCCAGCTTCAGATATTTTGTTATAGTAAATAAAATGAAAAATTATGCCTTATTACATTTGCATCACTGGGAGAAAATGCTTAGTATACACAGCTTAAAGGAGAAAAGATTTATTCTGGCTCATGCTTTCAGAAGTTTCAGTCTATGGCTGGCTGAATCCAAGACAAAAAACATCCAGGCCAAAGGGCATGGCAGGGGAAAGCTGCTTCCCGTAGGGCAACCAGGAAGCAGAAAGAGCAATAAAGAGGCAAAGAGGGACAATACCCGCAAAGCTATGCCTCCAGGGACCCAGGTCCTGCAACTGAACCTCATCTTCTAAGAACCAACCCAGTGCCCTATGAGCAAATCACCTTCCAAAACCTCCACTTTTGAATACATGAGCCTTTTTAGAGGACATTTCTTATATAAACCATAACATTTTATTATTCTGCTTTTTGTACAGTGACAATGAATCCTCTTCTCTCTTGAGCCCAAAAAGTAAATAAAGGTGCACCACAGTTGACAAAATTTATCTTCTCAGTACAAATTGGTGCTGTGAGCAGGATCCATGAGAAAGTTAACCTGCCTTTCTTTTTCAGTAAAAAAATCAGATGTGGAATGTATAACTTGACATATTTCTGGATAGGAAAATTTACAATTCAACTCACTAGCCAAAGAGTGAGCTAATGAAATGGGGCTTTGTGAAAACTGGGATGGTAAATAGCAACAGAAGAATCCACCCCGTTAGTGGAAGTGTTATGAGGTGTGCCTCTTGAGAAGGGCAAGGAACCAGCTACTACATGCTGAAGAGGTTGAGTTCTTTTGTATGCTCACCAAAAAAATGTGTAAATGGAAAGAACAGCTTATACCAGGAAAATGTACTTTGGAGAAGGACCTTAATGACTTACAGGGGAAGCTTGCTATGTTACAGTGTCAAAATTACATTTGATTAAAATCAGGCATGCACCTCTACTTAAAATTGCTATTAGTTTCTGATTGGCTTAGATCTTTATAATTTCTTTAGATACGTCTTTGCTGTGTTAAGTCTTACAGAAGGATACCACAGGTGCTAGAGAGAGAGAGAGAGAAAGTCTACATAAATGATAATTTTAGCTCAGATTATAGTACATCTTACAGAGCGAGATCCTAGAAATGCTGTTAAAAGGAAAAAAGTCTAAGCATATGACAGGGTGGAAATGACTGAGCTGGAAGCTACATGAAAGAAAGGGACACAGAAATTGCAGGTATTTTAAAAATACAGTGAAATACAATATACATACCTATACATTATAAATTATAAATTATGTCTAACTTATATATTAGACAAGAGGTTTCATTCCTTCCAAATTCTTCTTATATGAGATCTCTGCCAGTTGACCTACAAATAATTATGACTAGCTTATTTATAATTACAAACTTCTAAAATTGTAAAAGAGTTATAATTCAATTTGGCCAAAAATATATTTGAGCACACTCTGATTTTATAAACAGATTTGTCTCATGTATATTTGTTTGTCTGTGTATGTTAGTTTGCCTAGTTATCCGATCTGTAAATAGGTATTTTTATTTGCGCTCAACAAATTTTCCTTCTTTTTGCACTTTTGTGTTTTTGAAGAATTTGCCTGATATGCTTCCACCAAAGTTGCCAGCTGGCAAAAATGATGCTAAAATTGGTTTTATAAATGCCGTCCATGTTGTTTATTATTTATTGTTGTATGGTGATTTGAGAGTTTCTCATTGTCCAAAAAATAATGTGTTAAGTGATATGATCTCGTTTCAAGTTATCAAAAAATTGTTAAGGTAATTAAACAAAAATCCCTTAGGGTGGGGAGAAATTGGACAGGACTCCACTTGATGAACAAGAAAGCAGCTTCCTGGAATAATAATTATCCAGTTCTTGTTCATTAATAGGAGGCCCCACTGATCTCCATAGCCTTCTGGGGGACACCCCAATAAATGTTATTAAAAATGTATTATTGTGATATGTTTACATTGGTCATTATCAAAGGGTGAAATTTTCTAAAAATAAGGCAATATCATTTTCTGACTTAAAGATGCTCTGATACAAGAATAAATTAAGAAACAAGTTTTTGTATGGCTATGATAATTGATCGTTGCTATGCTCATGGTGTATTAATTGTATTCATGCCTCCCAGTTGTATAGGTCTTTTAAATTATGAAACTGGGGTTGTTTATGATGATAAGCCTTTTCTTTCAGATGCAGACATCTACCTTTCTCTTGTGCTGTGGATGTTTGTGATAAGATATTCATGTCAACCCTAAATGAGGCCACTAGTCAATAATAATATTTTAACAAAAACTTATGTGATATGTATGCTATGTTTGTGCCACTAAAAAATGTTCAGACATGAAGCAGTTTGGAAAATGCCACACACTTCAGTGATATCCCATTAAAATACAACAAATTGAGAACTTCTTATGTACTTGACAGAGATGATTGATTAAAAAGTCTATTTTGGGGGCATCATTATTTTGCCAGCAACCACGCCACTTGCCGCAGAGCGCCAGACCAGCTCGGCGGAGCTAAGGGAGCAGCGTCTCCGAGGTAAACCAAGCTCTGCCCTGCCTGGGGCGCCGTTACTGCGCCCGGTGATCGCAACACTTCCCTCATCCAGACACAAAGGCGGACTCGAGCAGACACCTGGGCAGTAGGCGTTTCACCGCTTGCTTTGTGGCTCTGCGACTGGGACCTTTCTCCAGTGACCTGCAATACCACATGAGCAGTACAACCCTTCCCCTCTAGTAAGCTCCACACCTTAGAGTTAGGAAGGAAATACAACTGGGAGGGCCTGTTCCTGCTGGTGGTTGAGACCTGCAGAGTGGAATCAGCCTCAGGCTCTGCGGTCCTTGGGGTTGGGAGGAGAGCCCTGCTACCCCCTGACCAGCTACCTGAGGAACCCAAAACATAAGCCGTTGCCTAACCACCATAGGCTTCAAGGCTGATACCCACACTCTTCCCGTCCACACACTGGACACTCTGGTACCGAAGCCCAGCACTCAACAACTATAGCAGCTGTGGTCTGAGCCAAACACCCCAGCAATCGCCCAGGGTCCCTGGGCCCAGTAGTCCACAGTCTGCTACCACCCTGAGTTTAGTTTGACATCCAGGTAAACTAGGATCCCTAGAGTCCTTAGTGAATGCCTAGGTAGTCAGTAGTTCAGCACCAGTCATCTGACATCCACAATGACAAAACAAAGGGGCAAAATGCAGTCTCAGAACCCAACTCCACCCAGAACAAGTACAGGACACAACGACATAGGAGAACTAGGAAACCACATACCTAAAATTTCTGAAATGATCACATCTGAAGTAAAGAAACAACTCCATCAAGCCATAGAAGAGATTAAATATGAAATAATTTCTCAGGCGAAAAATGAAATGAAAATAATAATGGAAGAAATCCTTCACACATACAGAGAAGAAACAGATAAGAGACTAGAAGATCAAAGGCAACAAATGGAAATGTTAAATGAGCAATTCGGGAATGAATTAGAACACATGAAACAGTCTCAAAGAGATTTCCATGAAATGAAAACTGCCCTTGAAAGCTTGCAAAACCGCTTGAATGAATCTGAAGGTAGAATTTCAGATTTGAAGACAGCCTGACAGCTAATGATTGTGAAAGGAAGGTTCTCTTAAAGTCAACAAGGAACCAAGAGAAAACAATCCAACAGCTGCAAGATGAAGCAAAGAGAAATAATGTGCGAATAATAGGAATCAGTGAAACAGCAGGAGGCAACACAAATGACATAAACAGAATATTTGGAGAAATAATAGAAAATTTCCCAAGAATGGTAAAAGAAACTGAAGTGCAGGTAATTGAAGCATATAGGACTCCAATGAGCCACAACCCAAATAAAACCACCCCAGGCATATAATAGTCAAGATCCCAGATATGCAGCAAAAGAACACAATATTAAAAGCTGCTAGAGAAAAGAAACAGATCACCTATAAAGGAAAGCCCATCCAAATCACAGCAAACTTCTCAATAGAAGCCATAAAATCAAGAAGAGCTTGGAGTGATATATTACAGATTCTGAGACAAAACAGCTTCCAAACCAGACTGATATATCCAGCAAAACTATCCTTCAAATTCAATGGAGAAATAAAATATTTCCACGACAAAGACCAACTGAAGAACTTCATGAGTGCCAAACCAACATTACAAAAAGTACTGAAAGATATTCTAGACAGAGAAAAAAGTGACCACAATTCCAAGAACAACAATAGAAAGGAACCCTTAAGCAGAACAAGAAATTAAACAGCAAAAGTAGGAAAGCAACATCAAGTAAACAGCATGACAAGAATAAGCCAACGTATAACAGTTATAGCCATCAATGTAAATGGCCTCAATTCACCAGTCAAAAGAAACAAATTGGCAGAGTGGTTAAGAGACAGAATCCCACAATATGCTGTATACAGGAAACATACTTTATTCAAAAGGAAATCCATAGACTGAAAGTCAAAGGTTGGAAAACAATCCTCCATGCAACAGGTTCTCAGAAAAAAGCAGGGGTAGCTGTTATGTTTGCAAACAATGTAAACTTCAAACTGATAGCAATCAAAAGAAACAAAGAAGGCCACTATATACTAGTTAGGGGAAAACTGCAAGAGGAAGAGATAACAATCCTAAACATGTATGCACCAAATACTGGAGCACCAAACTATGTAAGGCAAATCTTAATGGACATAAAAAACCTAATAAACAATAACACTATTGTAATAGGGGAACTAAATACCCCTTTGATGCAAAGAGACGGGTCAACTGGACTAAAACTCAGCAAAGATGTAACAGATCTGAACCAAATGTGTGAAGAAATGGACTTAGTGGATGTTTACAGTGTTCCACCCCACAACACCAGAACACACATTTTTCTCAGCTGCACATGGGACTTTCTCTAAAATAGACCACATGCTAGTCCATAGAGCATACCTACTTAAATGTAAAAGGATTGAAATTATCCCATGCATATTATCTGACCACAGTGCAATGAAATTGGAAATTAACAGCAAAGGGAACTCCAAAAACTTTATAAACACTTGGAAATTAGACAGCAACCTCCTGAATAACCAATGGGTCACAGAGGAAATTAAAGAAGAGATTGGAAAATACCTACAAACAAATGAAAATACAAATACAACTTATAGGAATCTGTGGGATGCAATGAAAGCAGTCCTCAGAGGGAAATTTATAGCGATGAACTCATGCAGAAAGAGAACAAATAAATAGCCTAATGTTGCACCTCAAACATTTAGAAAAAGAAGAAGACAAGCCCAAAGCCCAAAGAAGGGAGGAGATTATAAAGCTTAGGGCAGAAATTAGTGCAACTGAGAAAAAAAAAAAAAAAAACTCTACAAAAAATAAGTGAATCAAAAAGTTGGTTTTTTGAAAGAGTAAATAAAATTGATGAAGCTCTAGCCAATCTTATCAAAAAAGAAAAGGAAAGAACTCAAATTGATGCAATAAGGAATGAAAAGGATGAAATCACTACAGATTCTACAGAAATTCAAAAGATGACTAATACCTATTTTGAGAATCTTTACTCCAATAGGATAGAAAACCCAGAAGAAATCTACAAATTCTTAGAAATGTACGAATTACCAAAGTTGAACCAGAAAGATATAAAATCCCTGAACAACCCAATATCAATTAGTGAGATTTAAAATGTCATTAAAAAGTTACTGACAGCACTTGGTTCTAGTACACATTTCAAATGCGGTTTGTGAGGAGTAAGTTTTCTCTCTGAGGAATCTACATTTGGAGGCTTTGTGCTATTGGTGTGGCAGAAAACTGAGTTGGAAGGAATCTTGGAGAGCTAAAGATGGTCTTGTGACCAACGCTTCTTTCATCCAAGTCCACTACATACTGAGACCATAGCAGCTGTGGACACACAAACATGATGTAACCACAGAGTTTACATGTTATCGTGGTCCTGGAATGGACTTATAACATCTACAAGGGGAAATGGAGGAGCGGTTCTGAAGAATGACAA